>OZ038466.1:26399996-26554996 GCA_964036295.1 Plumapathes pennacea
ACCAATGCAACAATGAATTCGACGATGAGGAAGCTAAGCATTGAAATATCGAAACTAGGGCTGCGGATTCGTACTCCCACTCCATCAAACAGCGACAGCGAAACTGTTGGATCCGGTGATGAAATGCAAAGTATAGACACAGCGGCGGAAGACATCCTGTCCACAGATAGCTGTGGGGTCCAACTGCCGCTTGAAATACAGCAAAATGGAGGCAACTCGACAGACGGAAACAAGGTATGCAATCAAACAACGGCGTGCGCCAAACCTACGCGGCCGGGACTCAAACGTAGATGTCGATCAGATATTGCCCAGTATAAAAACATGCAGGTAAGGACAGGGGATCGAAGCCCGAAATCTGAAGACATCCCTGAAGATGAAAATATGAATAAGGAAAAAGTGGAAGAACTCTCTCTGATGCCCAAATGCGCGCCACTGGTTCGTCCAGGTCTAAGTCGAAAAAGCCGATCGGATTTGGCGAAATACTCTACCGTTTCTAGGATGGAGGGTATATCGGGTGTGAGCGGCAAAGCCAGCAGCAGTGACGACCTACAACGACGACTTCCCATGTGTGAGGGAGGACGCGAAACATTTCCCAAGATTAGGTATCAAGTTGCTCCTACCCAGCAACAACAAAGAACCGAAGCAAATACGAAGCAAAAACGCTTCAAACCCAGAAGAAGCAAATCATTTACCTCGTTGTTAGGAGGCAAACATAAATCAAAAGAGACAAATGAACCGGCTGTTAGTACTGAGAAACGGGCAACCTTTCCACGTCGAAGATCGTTCAGTGGCAAGCAAGAAAAGAAGAGGGAAGAGAAAGCAGATAGCAGCAACGGAACAGTAAGCAGTCAGTCCAACACGCCGTCACCGATCGCTAAACCAACAAACACGTCACGCTATCGAGTCGAGCTGGACACAGGTCGTGTGCCAGGGCGCGTTCACCCTCAACTCTCCGCTCGCAGAAGTTGGACTTATGAAGACATTATTGGCACACAAACCTCACTTTCTCTCAAAAACACTTTTCATAAGGACGTGTTCAATGGGGTCCGCTCTAATCATGACATGATGGAAACTGACTTTTGTTCAACAGAATTGTGAGCCTGGTTGAAACACGAGAAGAACACCTAATCAATTACGTTCGGAACTGAAGAAGAAGGAATCCTGAGGTCGAAGCTCTTGTGCCTTGTCATCTTTTGTGAGCTTCTGAAAAGGTTAGCAACGGTTCTCTGTTCTCTCGGACTAAATCTGCGAAAGCATTTCCTTCGTTGGATCAGCTGGAGACTGTGAAGATATAGTGTTGTTTTGTGAAGACATCATAAAGATACCTGATAGCTTGGTGTCAAACGCTGTTCCGCCAATCCAAGTAATTTTGCAATTTCAAAACACTTAAGGCTAACCACAAAAGAAAATATCAGTAAAAAAAAAGTTTCACAAGAGCTGAAAACGGATTAATATGCTCACAAGAAAATTTCGGTGTGTAAGTATGTTTCCCATGTCGGGTCTCATGTAAATTATTATACAGACAGCATGTTTGCATGGCCCAGTCGGACAGGACACACCTGTTTAATGCTCCTTGTGCTCATTCATAACTGAGTGGGTTTATCACAACCAGGAGCCGGCTCTGAAGGAAGTTTCGCAATAGAATTCAGACTATTTCATTCGGTGCAGGTCACTCGAAAAAGAAAGAAAAAAAGACTGCATTTAACTCAAAAGCAGAAGTCCTTTTTTTCAACTCGTCGTTTTACGGAGGGGCCTATTTACGTTATTGAGTAAAGGAAAGCCACTTTTTTACCTGACTGTTAAGTTGGCGTCTTCAAAACATTTTTCATTAGTGAGATTTTAGTTGAAAAATATCCTCCATGAACAGGTTGCTAAAAAAGGGAATTGCATTATGTCAATAAACATTATTTCATAGCTCGTGTTGCGGTTCATCGTCAATTCCAAATGGAGGCGGGAGTCATGCCGACTGTAACCTTGACTGAGGTGCAGTCTTTATTGACATTTCAGTGAGATTGTCCGGAAGAACAGACGGTTTAATTTGTCTCGAGTTACACTACGCGTTACTCAAGAATAATCCGCGTTTCATGGCATGAAGAACCCGATAACAGATCAAGTTAAAAAAAAATGCTTTATTTTATTCTCTTATGAATTGTTTCCTTGTCATCAGTGTTTTTCCTGTTGTTTTATCAACACTCAGAAAAGAATTGACTCAAATAAGGATTCAAAAACAACAGAACACCGGCCGATAGAGCTGGTGCTGTCAAGATGTCCAAGTAACAAGAGGAGTGAACTGATAAGTACGTGGGTTGGCAAGATGTTATTTAACCCGACCGCTATTTCATCTGGATAGTTCGATAAACAAGCAAATCCCAAAACCGATTTTTCCTCTAGATTACACTCCTCCCTGGAGATTACAAAAGTATACGCTATCCTGAGAATTAGAGTGTTCCGTTTTGTCTAGAAGCCAAGAGACATGATGGCATTTTAAGAATGGGGGTACATGCTGAAATACTGAAACGTGTTGTCTCGACTTCCACGTCGGGTAAGGTTACTGGAATGCAGACGCACACATTGACTACATTTCATTTTAGTCGCTGGCACTCGCTGAGATGCAGTTATTGCATGACTGACTGTGTGTACCCCTATCAGGGTGGAGTTGCTGTTTTTCCGCAACTCTGACGTCACTGACGTGTAGTTTTCAAAATGACGCGACACGTCCGTAAAATGGTTGGTTCGGCGCCAACTATGAATTAAGATTTATGGGCAGCAGCGTGTTGGGATGCCAGGGTGAAAATATTTAAAATTGACACTCTGGAATAAAGTATTCCCCAGCCCGAACAAAGTGATACTCTTTTCTCTTACGGAAGTCGGCTGCGAAACGTACCGGGCGGTTTGTGGTTTATTGTCCAGTAAGACGCTTTCTTCATCGTAGACTCAGCTCAGTTTGAGACTGGGATGGGTGGAGGGTGTTGGGAAGGGGTGGCGCGAGAGGGGCAAGAAAAACCGGAGATCCCGGTGCCAAAAGCGACTCTTGTTCTTCATGAATCCAGCAAAATCTAACAAGAACTTTCTGTTACATTTATCAGCGTGTCAATAGCGTCAAGCATACAAAGATATGCTTGTAAGATATAGCATCACGTGACGTGATCGCGGCCATGTTTTAATGAACTGACGAAACTGATTGCTTGCCAAAATATTTCGGTCGCCTTTAATTAACCAACAAACCCTTGTTTCATGAGCTTTATTACAGGGTTTGAGTTACAGTGCAGGTGTTCACGTCTCAAATCCACAAAACAATCGCTCGGCACGGTTCTACAGTGAGAAATGTTTGCGTCGACTCTTGTTTGATTTTGGGATGACTGAAAGCGTAAAGAAAAGGGTTGAGAACAGAGTTAATGCTCACATACGAAACTGGAATGATAGCCGCTAGAGCAAAACCAGACCACTGAAGCTCACCAACCCTTATGGCCAAACGAATTAAGTGAAAACCAGAGCTATCTTCGCGATAGTTTCAGTTATTCTCGCTTTATGCCCACGTTAGGAAAAGAATCCGACAAAGAGTTAAAGTTAGAAGAAAAAGAGCATATAAAGAAAACAGTAGTTTATATTGCAGCATTTAGCAAATGTACACATCGACATGTCGTGACTGCGAGAATGTTAGTCGATTCGCATTTCAATTTGTGCACCTACAAAGAAAGAAAAAACAAACGTTTTTATTCAAATGGATCAACTAGACAGGGGCTTTTGGCAAATATGTAGGACAAACCAAGCCGCACCCAAGCGTTCCGTAAAGCTTGATCGTGTTCTTCCGCTGAAGCATTGACTCGTGTTCTTCAGTCGAAGCATTGACTCGTGTTCTTCAGTCGAAGCATTGTTCTTCACTCAGTCTATGTGAGCAAGTCAAAGAACGTCGCACCCCAAGTTAGCCAGGAAATAAAATATTTAACCTACCAGCTCAGATATCCGCTATTCTGAATGCTGGCTGATTACAAACTGTCCCCAGTTGCCAATTCGGGTCATCTGCGTGACAAATGTGTACATTCTGTCACATTCTTACTGTTGAAACGTGTTTATTTTCGTTTGTGTACTGATGAAATGGCCCAAACTAGCAGTCAGTAGTTAAGCATATCAGTAAGCTAGCCACATGAATGTTTAAAATAATCTGTGAAAGATCAAATGTTCAACCGGACAATTGCAGCAATTACTGCATTTCACAGTATGTAATAGCATTTTTTTTTCTTCGAGTTTTGACGTGCCGGAGGTGTTGCATTAAAAATCGCCGGGCTCTTAAACCTCTTTGCTAGACTCTCCAGTGTTCTCTCAAATATTGCTTTCTTTTCTTTCAAAGTAAGAACCGTTGTAAAATTTCTTTAAAACCCAAACAGGATGATACGCATTCTGTGAACCATGTAACATAAATGCAGAGCTAAATTCAGAATATGACGAATAGACGAGATGAAAACTTGCATATCACACAATTTTGAGAACACACCCTTTCGGTAGGTGTTGGCCTTTGGCAAGAATTCTTTTTACATTATTCTGAAGTATCCAAATTACCGAAAACAAATCAGTTTCAACGTTGAGTAAATTCCAATGTGCTGTGGAATTCTCGTGCTGCGCAAACGAGGGAGCATATAAAACCAGAAGCAATTCCTGCAACGCCACATTTCCGCCTGTCGTTTTCAGCGGACAACTGATAATATGGTCCTGGAGAGAGAAGTTCTGCAGTGCCCGGTAAGTGAACCAGTGCGTCAGTTGCCTTGCAGTGCCGCTTTTGAATAATTCTATGAATAATTCTGCTGCATCACAATTCGACCGTTCTTCATCAATACATCCGCGGCGTTGCCAGACTGAATAGGGAAATAGTGGCTAAACCGCAATAGAAGAAGATTGCTCTCTCTTGTTCCATCGCCGAATTTTTGAGTGTAAGATTGACGATGCGTTCATTTGCTGCTTCTTCGCCGAAGCTTACTCGTGTGTTTGCCTGGCTTGAATAGATTAACAAACTAAAATCGTGAAGTTCTAGAAAATTTGTTACATGGAGGAAGCTAGTAATAGTAACAGACAATAATCTGAGCAAACTTATTATCTCCAGAAGCGAATGCCGATGTTTGTGGCGTTGTTGTGTTTATTCGTGGCAACATGTGCCGCGGCGTCCCCGGAAGGTGAGTTGTAACTTGGTTTTTTTATTGCCCAAATGTCGAAACAGTTTCACTTCGTGTGGCAAAAAAGTTAAGCTTGTCTGCTGTATTCAATGAATGTTTGAGTGCTATGTTTTATACACTTAACGAATAGTTGCAATTTTCATATTTCGGCTCCCTCCTTCGCGTCAATGATTCTTTGCATTGTTACCACATCTTCCTTATTGTGAAGACAAGTTTAGTGGCCGTAACAAAATTACACTGTTGTCAAATGTTGCGAACTGGGATCTTTAAATTTGTCTATTGTATCTCGTCAATGCTTTCCTCGACACTTGTTGTGTACAGTGTTGTGCTGAATTACCCCGTGCCCCACATTCCGCACTCTATATGTAACAGCATTGTACACGTCCGCGCGTTGTTTTTAGTTTCGAACCATTCTGACTTTCCTGCTGAAAAATTGCTTCAAACAGAAAACAGAGGCTCGCGCTCTGCTGGCGGTGAGTTCTTTGAGGGTGACCTAATGTTAACTGAAAGCCAGATGGAGATGAATGAAGGAAGGGCAGCCATCAAAAGCAACTTGTGGCCCCAAGGAGCGCTGGTCTACTACATTGACAATTCCCTCGGTGAGTATTGCGTGTGTTTTATCGGCGCTTCTTGGTTTGTAGTTATCAGTTTTTTTGAAAATACTGTTAAAGCCTTTAAATGTATCAAATAATGTTTTCCGTGCGAAAAGTCTTTACGATCTTTAGGTGATCTTGGTTTCAACTGAATACAAAGCATACACGGGCACAGATATAATTTTGTATGAAATCACACAATTAAGGCGATATTACAAGGCCACAAGTCAGCTGAGTCATTTTGAAAAACGTCAGGGTCGATTAGCTGTCTCACGGTTGACTCGTAATGATCATTTCCATCTGGACAGCAAAAGAACCAAAAGCCATGGCGGTCGTCGCAAGTGCAATGAAAGAATGGGAGCAAAAGACCTGCATCAGATTCGTGAAAAGGAAATCAGAATCCAGTTATGTACTGTTCTTCAAAGGGAGCGGGTGAGTGAATTTGTCCACGATCAAAATCATACTTAGTTTATAAATTTAGCATTATTGATAACAATTCAGAATCACTCCCTAGTTTTCGTTTTCGACGAGCAGTTGTCGAGGCCCCAAAATTTGGTCAAAATAAAATACTGTGAACTCTATCCGCTATTGAAAGGACAGCAGTCTCAATGGGTGCGTAGTTTATATTTTTAACTTGTGTTAAACGGACAGCCTGACTTACAGGCTGTACAATGAAATGGAATTTCTGGGAGTGATTTCTGGGGAGTCTGTTATTATGACCAAGTATACTACAACAAAAGGCAAATTTAAATCTCAGCAGACACTATTTTGAACGGACACCAAAATTCTAAAGGTTTCCACGTGCTAATTTTTGTACACAGTTGTGAGTATATTTTTTTCCACAGCTGTTGGTCGTACGTCGGCAAAACTGGAAGAGTTCAGAAGCTCTCGTTAGCTCCCGGATGTTGGCATCACGGAATTGTGATTCACGAGATTGGTAGGTTCAGATGTTTAGATGTATTCCACGCGGTCGAGCTTCATTAAACATCAGTTGATATCTTCAGATAAAATGCACACACACTACAAATATGCAATTCAAACGAGACGGAGCCGTGGTTTCTCCTGGGGCTGCTATATTTAGGATTCAGATAACGGAATGTTTTATTTCAATTTTTCAGGCCACGCCCTTGGCTTCTTTCACGAACAGTCTCGTCCTGACAGAGATTATTACGTCGTCATTGAGTGGGACAACATCATTGAACGTAAGTCGTGTAATATGGCAACGCTTCGTAAACAGTTTAAAATGAATGGCCTCTTGAGCAAGTGTGCTTCGGCCTCTCGCTACTATCACGCTAATTCTTTAAAACCTAATAAGTGATCATTATTTTTGCAATTTAATAAACCTTGATCTGCAACTAACTACAGTGTCCCACTATTGTGGTCAAAATGTCTACATTTTCAGAGAGCAAGCACAACTTCAAAAAATACAGCAAAGACCAGTTGGACTCGCTGGGCACACCCTACGACTACGGGAGCATTATGCATTATGGGAGCAGATACTTCAGCAAGAATGGCAAACCCACCATCGTGAGCAGGAAGCCTGGGGTGAGTGACTTGTGTTTGCGGGAAGTCTGGGGTGAGTGAGTTGTGAAGGGACAAACCAAAGTGTGACAAGAGACTGGGAAGGAACTGAATGTATGCCAAGAGGAACTGCACGATGTTAAACTCGGACAAAACATTAGCGTTGCTCTTTTTAATGCGCCACTGAATCATCTTGTAAGTTAAACTTTTATGTCCAACTGACCTAGAAGCAAACACACCGACTAATTAGCCCATGATTCCTCACTAGGTCACCCTCGGACAGAGGAATGGCTTGAGCCCAATCGACGCCCTCCAGATGAAGCTGCTGTACAAGTGTATCAACGGTAATGTGTACATTATTTGGATGTCGTTCGGGTTTGACAGAGTCTAACTTGACTCCTGCTTTCCTTGTTCATAGCGTCCGATCCATCTTGCAACTTTGATATCAACACGTGCGGATGGACACAAGATCACACGGCAATCTTCAAATGGACTCTGGGTTCAGGAAAAACACCGTCACGCAACACTGGCCCGTCTGCAGATCATTCTGGGAAAGGTGCGTGACGTCAGCTTGGTATTGCAGTTGAGGAGCACTTCAAACTGCATTTTGTCTTGTGCATCCAATCAAATGCATTTTCCGTGATCACTAATGACGTTGAAGGACTGCAGGACAGTTACAAGAATAGAAAAATTTCCCAGAAGAGAAACTGTTGTTTGCTAATGAAATTTGAGTTGTATTTACCCAATGTTCGATATATATCATACTCGTCGCTGGATTGGTGTATTCAAGCAGGTCGTGTTCCTGTTGATTTTTCTTTTCCTTAGGTAAATACATGTACACAGAGGCTTCGTTTCCCCGGCGTGGTGGAGACTTCGCCATCTTGTCATTTAAGGGGGCTCACAGTGGCAGTTCTTGCATGACGTTCTTCTATCACATGTACGGCTCTGGAATCGGATCACTCAACATCTACAACAATAACAAAATGCTGTGGAGTGAATCTGGTAACCAAAGCAACGCCTGGCTTGAAGCGCGAGTCACATTGAGGGGAAATTATTACGTAAGTGTGTTTCAGTAATCACGTGAAACAACGCTTTTGCGCTCGTTAATAATTTCTGATGCTGATTCGAGAGGTGACGTCTGATTTCCTTGTCGCATTGTGTTTCAGTTGGTGATTGAAGGAGTTCGGGGACCTTCGTTTATGGGAGACATTGCAATTGACGACATCTCCATTTCCGAGGGGAAGCCATGTGAATCTGCTACGCCAAGTCCCGTCATACCGACGACAGCAGCACCTCAGGAAGGTAATGTCCACTCCAAAATATTTTTAGTATGAAAATCATTATTGGAAACTAATCCCTTTTTTGCTAGTGGGAGATCTACCCGTTTGCATGAATAAATGTTTATACTGGTTGCCGATCCATCGAGCATTAACCGAAATCCCGCTTGGCAACTTGCTCAGGGAACTAATTTTTTCTTTCATAAACGTATTTGTAAAGCAACAGGTTAAACAAGTTAAAGTGAACCAATGATTAAATTTCCCTCAGGCTGTGGAGTTTCACCGGCCATGCGCGTTATTGGAGGCGTGGATGCTAAGCCTGGGAGCTGGCCGTGGCAGGTGAGGCAAAATCCGCTGACTCTTCACTGCTTGACCCTTGCTGCTTTACTTCTTTCCAAAATTTGTATCAAATCTATAGTGCACAAGTCTTTAATTTCTGCTATTAGTATATGCTTTCGTTTGAGGGGTCACATTTGTAGGTTTTGATTGACAATTAAACGTTTCGTGTCAACTGTCACCTTTGGCAGTGAAATGGAAGTTTGGTTTATTGAAACTAAAAGCACATTCCCGTCTAGAAATCTTTTTCCTAAGTTAAAGTTCTTTTGATTTTCTCCCATCAGATTGGTCTTTATCGCAGCGGAAGCTTTATTTGTGGTGGTTCCCTTATTAAACCTACCTGGGTTGTTACAGCAGCACACTGCGTTACCAAGAAGTAGGTCACGCAATCCCTGTTACTACTGGGTGTCTTGCTTGTGTGTTTGACTGCCCGTCTGTCACTTTTTCCTTGTATCTCTTTTCCCCCTGTCTTGCTTGTGTTCGTCTGTCCAACTTTTTCTTTCTCTCTCCTTGTGTTTGCTTTTGTTTGTGCGTGTGATGATCAGCCTTCTTTTCTCAACGAACCCGGATGTAACGGCTCCTCTTCTCTCGCTCCAGTGATCCGCAAATTTATGTCGTTCGTCTGGGTGACCACAATCGCGATGTGGACGAGGGAAGCGAACAAGACATCGGTGTGCTTAAGATCATCGCGCATGAACGCTACAACACTCCGCTGCTCAATAACGATATAGCGCTGCTTCAGTTGGAAGAACCAGCAATTCTCGGCGGCCGCGTTGGCCTGGTGTGTCTGCCACAACAAGACTTCCAAGTTCCAGAAAATTCCAACTGCTACATTACGGGTAAGATTACAAGAACTAATTTTATTCAACTTATCAAACTAATCATACCAATGGACTTTATTGTTGAAATGATTGTCGAGGAATACTATACTCAATATTTACTGCCGGTTTTCAGTGTGTTTTCTTCCACTTCTCGGTAAATCCCATACCAAACTACTTCAATCAGTCAGCCCTTTAAAGTTTCTTCACCGCTTCAAATAAGACCAATTCCAAAGTTATATCTAACTCGAGTTTCTCTGTACCTGTGTCGAGGTTGGGGTAAGATTAAACATCCAGGGGGCGCACATAACATCCTGCAACAAGCGAACATGCCGCCAATCAGCCAACAAGCCTGCAAAGACAAGAACCCGTTTGAAAGTAAGTGTCTCGGTGCTATTGTTGTCAACTGTTTTTACTTCTTTCTGAAACTAGAAGCTCTTCTTTACTTTAGAGTGCTAACTTTGTCGTGCTTTGAAACTTAGATATTAAGATCACAGACGAGATGTTATGCGCCGGTAAGGAAGGATCAATTGTCAGTGGTTGTCATGGGGACAGTGGAGGACCGTATGTGTGTCAGAATACCGCTAGTCGCTGGGTACTACAGGGCGACGTCAGCTGGGGCTCGGGCAGCTGTTCTTCACAACAAATGTTCACAGTGTTTGCTCGAGTTGCAAGGTTTAGGAACTGGATCGAACAGTTCGTTGGTGGTGGTGAGTGTTAGAGGAGTCTTAGTTGTCACTTGTTTTTAGCTAATAATAGGGTTTGTTCACTGTTTACATTTTTGCTGGTTCTCCACTAATAGTATCTTTAATTTATTTGGGTTATTTTTTTTGTGCTCTAGCTTCAACTCCAACACCTACAACTGAACGCCTTAGTAGTAGTAGTGGTAAGTACTGTCCCTACAATAGCCACTAAGTTTAAAATTTAAGCCGTGCATTTGATGAATAAGGATGTTTCTAATTGTCCACCGATTTTTTGGTCGTCGTTTCCCCTTCAGTATCATCTAGCACTGGTAAGAGTACCAAAACATTGTGCCCAATTCATTTTCTTTTATTGGTTAACTTGATAACTTTTTATTATTTTTTAGTTTCACCTTCACCGCGCACAACTCCAGACCTCAGTAGTGGTATCTCAAAACTTCAGTTCCAAACTTATTTCCTTATATTTTATTAATTTGACAAACTTTTTTTTTTTTTCGTAGTTCCACTTTCAACACCCACAACTCCAGACCTCGGTAGTGGTAAGAATCTGGAAACATTGTGCTGAATTTATTTCCTTATATTAGTTAACTTTGACAGACCTTTATCTCGTACTGTCCCCTCGACCTCTCACAACTCCAGACCTCCAAAGCGTTAAGAATCTCACAAACGTGTGTCAATATTAACTTGACTTCCTTTTGTTTCGTAGTGTCCCCTCCACCGCCCACAACTGAACAGCCCATTAATGGTAAGTATAACAAATAGCTTTCTTTCCGAGAATATTTCTTTGCCTTATTTCTTTTCCTGAACGTTGCAGGCTGTACTCCACGATAAAAATAGCTTTCTTTATAAATAAACGGCAAACTATTTCTTTAACCTTGATCAGGATTTCCACGTCTAAGCCGGGCCCAGTTGTTCAAAGCGTGATTAGGCTAATCCTGGCTTAGATCCAAACTTCAGCCTGAAAATGGGAAGAATTTTTTCACAAAACAATTCCTTGACATTTGTTGGTCTTTAATCAATACCCTGCAGTTTGTTGGTCACGAGGCCGTTGAGATAAAGAATTTGGTTAATCCTGGATTAGCTTGATCGGCCTTTGAACAACCAGGGGGGCCTTGGTTTGTAAAGGGAGCCACAACGTGACAAGAGTAAAGTGACATTTTAGGAGTGACATAAAGTGACAGGAGTGACGTGCCGTGCATGATTCCAGATTTAACCAAACACAACTTGACTTATTTTCCTCTGTTTTTCTTTAAATTCTGTAACATTCAGTATCTGGAATCCTGGACATAATACAGCATCCTTGATCTTGTTGTTCGGTTACGAGCTGGCTACATTTCTCTCTTTGCTTTTTTCCAGCTCAATGTGGGAGTCGTCCCCGTTCTCGTATAGTTGGTGGTGTTGAGGCTCCCGTGAATGCTTGGCCGTGGCAAGTGATGCTGAGGAGGAAGCTTGGGTCCCAGTTCTGTGGCGCTTCCTTAATTAATACCATGTGGGTTGTAACTGCCGCACACTGTATCAGCCGACAGTCCCCGCAAACCTTTTACGTTAGGTAAGTCAATATTTAATGAGACAAAGTCAAAGGATGATTAATCCAGAAATGGTGGAGCATTTTTAAAACTTCTGCTGCAGATTCATAGACCCCCTGTGAGTTTAATGAAATTATTTGAGGTTCACGAAACCTCAAGCTTATTATCTACCTTCATCGACTCACCTCAATATCGAAAAACAAATGTCTCTTCTCTGTGCAGCAGATGTCAGGGTTCAATTCGATATATTACAATTTAGAACCTTTGAAATGTATAATTTATGCCGTATGTGATTTGGCAATGAATCTCGTCTGTTATGAAATACACGAGTAAATGTTTTCCGAGCCGGATGAAAGATCTTCTGAGATACAACCTGCTTCTCTGGTTTGAACTTTAATTTCTTTCTTTTGTTGTTTCTCTGGTTGAGGAATATTCACTGTTTTTTTGCTTGCTTGTTTAGGCTTGGCGCTCATTTCAAAGACAAAGTGTCCATTGGAACAGAACAAGACGTAGATATCGCCAAAATAATCCCACACCCGGATTATCACAGACCCGTGAAGTACAGCAATGACATCGCCTTGCTCAAGCTTGCCAAACCTGCCAAACTCGGTAAAGGGGTCAGCCCAGTTTGTCTGCCAAATATTGAGATCGTTCTCCCTACTGACGGATCCAAGAGATGCTGGATTACAGGCTGGGGCACTCTTCAATCCGGCGGAGCTCAGCCTGACGTGCTGATGGAAGCGACAGTCCCATTGGTCTCTCAAGCGAAATGTAACGTTTCCTATCCCGGTCAGATCAGCAACTCCATGCTTTGCGCGGGACTTGATCAGGGGGGCGTGGATGCGTGTCAAGGCGACTCGGGGGGGCCACTGGTGTGTGAGTTTAATCACGTGTGGTATCTGGAAGGGGCCACTAGCTGGGGGTACGGATGTGCTAAGCCGAACCGGTATGGAGTGTACGCCAAGGTACGCGAGCTGAAGAGCTGGCTGGAGACGACCATGGCGACTAACTAGCTCATGAGTTGAACTACTTTAAATTATTGTAAACGAGGTCCAAGGTGTAATAAAAATAAAATAAATGAAGTGAATTGACGATTCTTGTGCTTCAATCTGTAGAGGGAAGTAGAGGTGTAGGGGAAAATAAGATTTGTATTAAGACTTGAAAAATACAACAAAGCAATTTCTTTGCCCCATCCTACACAGTAACAGAAATATTATAGCGAGTGTTAATTGGCAGTTTAATATTCAAGTTTTCATTTCCGTATTACCGACGTCTGAAGACGAAACGTTTTGCACAGTCACGCACGCACGCTATGACAACAGTGAACGGTGAAATGGGCAGCAACATCTGTAGAAACGATGAACTGATCAACCTGGCTGGACCCTGTTGAATTTTAAAAACATCTTGTTTGCTTATTGCTAAATATAGTTCATACAACCTACATAAAAACCATAAGGTCAAACTTGGTTCTTTTCCAGAACGTTCGTGTTGAGTGACCACTTCTTTAAAGACTTGAAAAGTAATTAACACTAGCCATAACCAGATGGAGCCCTTTTGCAAGTTTAAGCGAAACACTATATTCCCTTTGTACAAAAGTCCAACAAAATTAGCTAGCTGGAAAGCTGAACGTTGAAGTCAACAGCAGTTCTTATAAAGCAACAGCATGTCACGGACCACTGCAGTTGCGGTTCAGTTGTGTCTGAACCGTGCTAAAAGTTGACTGTGCATACATTAGATAACATTATTACTGAATGAAGCAATTGCCTTCTCATTCTGTCATTTTCGGTGACCATCGTAGTTGTCCTAATTCCTTGGTTAATACCGTCTCAGCATGCTGATCTCAGCTGCATGATCCGATGCACGCAATACCTCCTGCGGTATTGAAAATTCCAATTCACGAAAATGTCTGAAGTTTTAAAGCTCTGTTGAACACAGATCAGTCTCTGGAGAGTCGAATACATGGTGAAATGAATTACTTCTTGATAAAATGCCACCTACTTCAACAGGCGCGACTGGGCTCAGCAGGCTGTTGAAGTCGCCCAATGAGTTGCTTCTTCTTTTCCTCAAAGGCGGCCTTTTCCTGGATCGCGGACTCGAATTCATTTTTTGCTGCTTGTTTAGTTGAACTATTCCCTCACTTTGTGGTGTTGTATTTTTATGATCAAAGTTCTGTCGGCCCATCTCAGGCTGCACCGATATTCTTTGTCTTCCTACGCCAGTACTTTGCGCAAACATTTCGATCCTGGGCATTTCAATATTTATCCCTGGAATCATGCCCCTTTTCGTCGCACCTGTTTCTAAAATGGTTGTCGCTGACGACTTCAATGTCGGTCCCACGTCGGTTTTATGTGGATTCATGTCGGATCAGAAGCGAGACTGCCAAATAATTACTTCAGGAAGGCCTTGAAAAGTTTCCTATAAATCAGCACATACAGATGCCAAAGCCTTTCTCCGGCAAAAGCGCTTTGAATGTTTCTTCTTGTCAGCCAGTAAACGCAGCAACTCTCTGACCTCGGAAAACTATGTTGTGATCACTGTCATAGCGTGATCACGTGTCTAAGCGCGGGCTCTCCGGGAGCCCTGTCCGATAGTGTTCCACCTTGTTCTATAACAGAATATCAGACATACTGTACTACTATACGCTGTTCTGAGTTGATGTCGAAACTGAACTAACAATTAAAGTCGTTTACAGGCTATATCTGTTTTGCTCTTACTTCTCCACAGAGCTCCCTCTTGCAATTGTTCAGTTTTGATTGACGCACTCAGCAGGCGCGACAGGATTGTATGATATCATGAATTACCACACGCAACGCACACATTTCCACCTTCACTTGATTGGTCCGTGCGTTGCAACATTCAATGCAGCGTGACGGCGGTGAAAAACGCATCGATTTTAAAAACATTCTCATTCCATGGTTTCCGTGAACAGCGAAACCCCGGCTCCAGTGTAACGCAATGGTTTAGCGCGAACATGGTGCATGTAAACATGTACATTGTGTGGAAAGCATGGCGTTGGCTCCTTTCACTCTTAGCGTTTTATAATGGCTGCCGTTTCCAGTTTGACCGGCTAGGTTGACCAGCAACACGCTGCACACAGTGACACAGCACAGGTCCGGCAAAGTCAAGCTCATTCCAACACCAAGAGGTAACTACCGTAGTTTATTATTTGCTTCAAATGATACTGTAGTAATAGACAACTAGTCTTATTGCGGTATACACGAAGTGTATTATTTCATCGAGTCTCAAAGCGTGTGTTTTACGGATTAGTCATGCTGTGTCGGCGCGACTGAATTCCACATGAGGCATCAATCGTTGTTGGTCAAAATCCAAGGATAGCGATTTAATTTCCTCAACATGGCTGCTAAAATTGACAGATCCCTTTGGTCAGCACGACTTTAGTTCCGCATTTCTTTACGTTATGACTTACTACTCTCTGTTCGTCAAATGACCACACAAACTCGCGGGCCCGTAAAAAGAAAACTGTAACACAAATAAATTTGTTGCAGAAACCACCCTCTGTAGACAGTGCTAGTTACCACTCAGGACTGCATTGAAAACTTGTTCCCAGGCTCTTTCCATACCCTGCCAAATGAGCCTGGGAACGACGAATGTCTTTGTTCACTGAGTATTGCAGGTAATTTGTTGGCAGAAGGCAACTGAGAATATTTATCATACCAACGGCTTCTTCGCCTTTTTTTTCTTTTTCTTTTCCTACCGTTGGTATATTAAATTTTTGACATTAGCTTGGCATGTTCACTCGGTACCCTCATGTCAGTAAGTGAAGCACGTGCATGATTTGTCCAGTGAAACGTGATCAGTAAATCGCTACATGGGGTCGCCCGGTTCGACTACTAAGTTGACTGTAAAACGTCAGCTATTATGACCCAAATTATTATGCAAAAATAAAAAATTAATCAACGCTTTGAAAGCCATAAAATTGCCATAAAATATAGTTTTATCATACTGATACTGCTCATGAGAAATGTCATGAGTTATGTTTGTTCTCAAATACAACCTGACATAGTAATTTTCATAGAAGTGCCTTTTATTGATTTTTCTATAAATAAAGTTCCGAGTACGAACAATTCTATCTCATAATGGATCTTTTTTTCAATCGATAGGGTGCATAACTGCATACTGACTCTTTTTTTCGGTCGATAGATTGCATAACTGCATTGATATTATGTGAACAGTCAACATCTCAATACGTACGTTACTATAATAGTTGATATCGTTTTGTATTGCGTCATCGTTATCGTGATCACTATTATATCGTGATCGTTACTGTCCTTATCGTTATCGTCATAAATTATCGTTGAAGTTGGTATCTTACACTTGCGGCAGCTTCGACTGCTGCAATAATCTTAAATTTCCTGCTTCTCTCGCTAACACCACAGCTCGGTGAGTTTGAGATTTTCTTTTCCAAGAGACATGTGCTGTAAATGTCTGTTACAAGGTTTATGACACGCCTTACTACTGAAAATCAATATTGGCAGGAGCATACGCCCGGGGCTATAAGCAGCACTAATTTTTGCAATTCTTGGGTGAGGAAGTTTGTCTTGAGCCCATGTCGTTACTATCAGCCGGACATGTTGTTGCTAGAGTTGAGCCGCGTAAGACCCTCTAGAGTTCCGTGGAGCACAATGACGTGGTCAAACACCCGTCCACCATGTGAGTGTCACTATCACTAAAAGATCGCAATACTCTTGTCAGATCTTCCAGGTCTATTTCATCTTCAGGAATCGAACTATCGACATCCACCTCAAAAGTCACTACGCTTGGCAAACCTTTTGTTGTGGCTCTCAGCTGGCGGTCAGTCTTGTACAAATCGACACAAATTGAGAAACACCTTTCTCTTTTGAGCGAAGTTATCGGCCTCTGGTCTCTTCTGGGATATGAGTTTCGCCTGTATTGTTCAGTGTAAACTCCGTGTTCACGATCCCTGTTCTCTAACAGACGCTTGTTGCTGTTTACGTCGAACGCTTTAACACCAGGCGATGCGGGGTCGTGCCCTTTGTGGGCATTCCTTTCAGCAGACTTGGACAGACGAAGGGATTCTGCAACTTTTTTGATGTAAGTTTTCATTTCGCGTTAGAATCTCCACTCGGTCTCAGCAACAACGACCATTGACGATTAGTGTTTCTTGTTTCCTTGTTGATTTTCTCACGCTGAGGTTTTCGACGTCAGTGCAGCAACTGATATGTGACAGGCGAGACTTCTTTCACTAAAGTCGAAAACTGGAGATTTGTGGTGAAAGACATGTTATCCATCAGCATCCTGGATACAACACAAATAGTTTTCCATGTAACTATAGTAAGGAATGCGGGATTTTGTGGAAGTTTTGAGTCCACTTCTGCAGTCTATATATATATTTATAGCTTATGAGGTTTGGTTTGATAACTGAAAGTTGTCAAACTACGTCACAGTTGAACGGACCTGCTGTTCGGTTGGTCTGATGCTCAGTGCTCATGCGTAGTAACGGAGATGCAAGTCGAGTTGCGGTCTGTAGGAAAAATAATGATAGAACAAAGAGATATGTCTGGATGGTTTTTCTTGTACTTACATCAATTATTCGTTTATTTTCATGTCTTTTAACGATTTATTCGTTTACTGTTTCCTGCCTTTTATAATTTTTTTCCTTTTATCGATTCATACGTGTATTTTATGGCGCGACATGATTATCACCGCAAAACCCAACAAAAGGAATTCTTATTAGTCGAGCAGAAATGCGTCGCCACCATTGTTTGGATATGTCCAGTTCAGGGGAAGTACTTCCAACAATCAAAACCCAGTTGATTATAAATGAAGGAATCGTTTTCTATCAAATTACCAAATCCCTCTTTTCAGGACAAAATTTCCCCTGCAGTCTGGTTGAGCTTATGAGAACAATGGCCTTTGCTTTGTTGTATGTGACACACCCCTTCTCTCACAAATTCAGAATAGGAGGCAATGCATTCGAACATGTATATAGAAATTCAGAGAACATGTGGTTTTCATTTATGCATTAGTGCTCTGAGGCCCGAGACTGACGGGCGAGACTATAGAGCAGCCAGCTCAGTCAAGAATTGTTACAGCAGTGATTACTGCAGACAGCGGATACCTTAACCTGACAAGCTTTAAAATAGAGACAATGCATACTTGAACTAAAAATTACGCACGACTACCTTGAACTGAAAAAGGCACGTCATTTTGTAAGTAAATGTACGTAAGATAAGACGATGCTTTGGACGTTTCACCAGAACGTACACTCGTTGGGCACCCGATTGCGATTTCGGTCTGGCACAGATTTTTAAAATGATACCTGATGGACAGCACTGCATCAATGTATGAAGTTTATTGTCCACTTCCGGTATTGTTTCATTTTTCCTTTCTTACTCTTGGACGATGACGCACATTAGAAATAATCTGTAGTCACGCGATTTAAGACCTTGATGTAATCAACAGAGCATTGCTTATTGACGTCAAATGATTTCTTATGGGATCCCTGCCGTTTTAATCCATTACTCGGCCAAAGATGAAATGAAACCATCATCCTCATTCTTGAATATTGTGCTACCCATCAATGTACATCATCGTTGTCATCCGCTAGATATCCGCTATTAGGTCACGTGATCATGCGGTTGTACATTAAGACAAATACCTTTGATAATAAATGCTCATAAAGTGCTTGCCAGTACTAGTCCCAGACAAAGCAACAAGGTGCCACTTGTTTAGAATGCGGATCGCTCAGTAAATAATCTGAATTGCTATTGTATCACGGTTTGCGTTTGATACTTTTAGCTGTTCAGGCGAGCTGTCTGTTCTAAAGGTGTTATTTCATTTGCGCTAGAATTCAGTCAGACGGCTGCCGTACGTGCTTTATTCTAGAGCATGAGGCTGTAAAGTATTGGCGCTGTCTTAATTAGAAATATCGGCGCCCCCTGATAAGTATTGATGTATAGCTATTAGGATTCGATATTCTTCTGTCACGTGACGGGTATAAACTGGCTCACAATCTCGTTGAACCTGCAAAGTTTCTTGAAGTTTACTCTCAATGATAGAGCCCTACAGTAGATATTTTCTCCCTTTTCTAGTTATTTGTTATTGATGTATTGATATATGAGTTGTTCGTGCAATTTTACACCATGTTTGATTCTTGAAAATTGTACAATTTGGTACATATGACTATCTATTTATTATGTGACTTTAGTACAGAAAAGTTTGGCACTTAAATTTAATCATATTTCTCTCATTTCGATGTCACAGTTGACAACTTGTATATCGCAAAAAGTTTCATAGTTATATGAAAATAAACGTTGTTTCGTGGCGGCTTCATGGGTTATTGGCGTAGTTGTTATATAAATATATGGAGTTTGGCGCCCTGGCCACTTCACTTGGTGTGAGAGCTTACAGTCATTCCAGGGGTGACTTCAGAAACACAACTGATGGCATCGTCACGTTAGTATAAGGTCAAATGCACTTTCAGAGTGAAGACGCGAAACTCTAGGCAGCCACAACTCGACGGCTGCTCAGAGCTTTAGGCAGCAGCCTTGAAACGTGAACTAATGAAAGCTGTAAACGTGGGCATTTCATGAATGATGAACAGTTCTATCATTATAAGTAGGCAAAGAGCGGGGATTCATGCAATGAAACTGAGTCTATGCTATCAAAAAGAACTTACGGTTTGTTAGTGATAACACAATCCGAGTTTAATGTGAAAAACCGCCGCTTTCTCATGCAATCTGACCATCGAGTGTTCTGAATCCGAATGTTCTCTTCAAACGTGATCAACGCCATAAATGCTATATTTGAAATTGTTGAAGAAATCTGGAAGTTTCTTAGAGAAGTTTTTCAACATTTTACAAAGACCTTCGTGGTCTACGTGGGACCACAGCTGCGCAGCAATGTTTGAAGTTTTTATACCATGTTATTTCAATTAATTAACTTCCTGTTTTTCAAAGAAACACTAAATGTACGCATGCTATTATGTGATTGTTCTTGTTTCTAGATGTGCCTACATTTATCTACTCCGCTACATCTATTGATATGTCCCTCCCTCTTGGACTTGAAGGTGCCATGTTAAGGGCTTCGTTACTGCATATTTGTCCAGATTGATATCGTGCACTGTAAAAACAGACTTCCATTTCTCGTTCACATGTTTACACACTGTAAATTGATCTCAAACACGTACCACAGAACGATGATTTGGGACAATCTGTAAAGTATATATTTGTAACGATGCTTTATGGCAACTTGTCAGTGAATATGCTTGATTGAATTTCCGGAGGAAGGCATGGCATTTGTTGGCCATAGTGATAACTTACTGCATTATCTGATAATGATATATATTGTGACATTTACTCCTTCCTTCGATCGCTTGGACTCGACGTTCCACTTACATGTTAATGTTTTTGTGTCACAAGTTACTGATCCATAAGATACTCGTCGAATAATCGTTTTCAATCATTAATTGTTAATGAATTAATTAGTGAAACTTCTAGATGTTTCCTTTTCCTCTATGAAGTTTAATTCTTTAATGTATAAATAAATCTTTACTATAATACAAAGTTCAGTTGTGCTCTTTACGTAAATGTATATTCAAACCATATGATTGGTGAAACGCGGAATGCTCACTCTTCCGTTCCAAGCCGTTTTGGTATCGACTTCCGCTGAACTAGGAAACACGAGGCGCTTTATTTGAGCTGCTTCCTTGAAGCAACCATTCTTCATGAAGTTCATGCTATGTATACGGAACTGGGGACGACGTATACGCAGTAAATTCAAAGTTTAGATTTTGCGGCTGTTACCATGTTTGTTTGGGAAGAAAAAGGCAAAAAGGAGGAAATAAAAGCGAAGACCGTCACAAAACCGTTTCAGAGAGCTTCAAGTTAGAGTGCAATTTATACAATTGCTAGTTAACTGAACGTTACAAGAACGTCCACATTCAGTGATCATGTTTGCCTCGGGCCATTTTAGTTGAAGAATGTTCAAAGGTTACAGCCTGTGTGTCTCGTTCGTTCGTTCTGTTTTCTGCTTGCTTTAGCGAGCAAAGACTTGATCAACAATTGAATAACAAACGCTCTGGTATTTATTTCCATATAAAGTTTAACATCTTATTATAAATAGTTCATGTACAAGACATACATACGTCAATATTTTTAAATTGTTGACCTTGGTTTACCGTGTGGTATAATTAGGCGATCAATTCACTCTTATTATTTAAGCCCCGTATAATAACCCAAACCGGATTTGACTCCGCATTGATACTATGCAGCTTATATTATTTGTGGTCTCGGAAAACAAACGCATCTTTCAAAATACACCAACAAAACCAATACGTTAATTCTTTAGTACGCGTGGATATCGTGAGGAAAGCGGCTTATTTACATTTCAAGTTAAATCATGTGTTGCGAAAACGTTCTTTCAAAGCGTTGTAGTGCGAATCTGAGCGTCAGACATCCTATCCAAAACGTCAATCTCACAACTACCAATGTTCACCTCCCCAAAGGAGCGGGTTCTTCTCACTGGGGGTACACTTATTAAATTGGAACTCTGTGATCGATTTCTGGGTAAAGTTCGTGTTTTCATTGAGTGCTCCGAGAAGGACGATGACGGTGCGCGTCGCACAAGTTCTGGAGTTCTTGGTAAAGAACCTCTCCTTTCCGTCAATCGGATCTTCCTTTTTTCTTGAGCCCTCCAACCCACACCTTCAACTCCATCGTACTGTTCAAGGCCTCCACACAACGCTGTAGAATGAAGCAAAAGGTCAACTAACGCCAGTCATGGACGCCATTTTGTTCACTGTTTATTTGCTCTCTGATCCAGATGAAGTTTTGGATCTACTCAACAGATTTAACATCCCGTACTACTAACCTAAACCAAACCAAGTACGCACAAACTACGTGGGTAAATCGCGGCGGCGTTACATCTTTTTCTGCTTTAAAGCGTACAAAGTCTATTTTTGTCAGTAACATTTGCCGTCTTCATAACCCACAGCGTTTGGGACCTGTGAAGCCATTAAACGATTTACACGACCCTTGAAACCCTAGTGTTTGGTTCTCACTCAAGGGTAGCTCAATTTGATTCGTTTTGCAACCCGTACTCAACGGAACGCAACGCTTGCCACTTACCTAACAATCGAGTAGCCACACTCGACCAGTCGCCTTTCTTGGCTTCTTCTTTCGTGAGTTTCATTTCTCCTTCGTCTTGGTCTACCT
Source organism: Plumapathes pennacea (assembly GCA_964036295.1). NCBI lineage: Eukaryota > Metazoa > Cnidaria > Anthozoa > Antipatharia > Myriopathidae > Plumapathes > Plumapathes pennacea. The sequence continues at coordinate 26,422,130 of OZ038466.1, forward strand.
GTTTTGCGTGAGTAGAACAGTCTTCCGTAACCATTGTGTTCAGTTTACCTTCAGCTGCGAGACAACTTCTGCCAGCACAACGTTTGAGTCTATTTATAGGCGTATTCAAGTGACAGTTGGGTATCAATCATTCAAAGGCAGCACTCCTGTTTCGGTCGTGAAGGAATTCAACAAATGTCTTGTATTTACTTTCAAACATCATTGGAGCGTACATCCGCTTCTGGCGGAAACATTGTACTGAATGCAGTTGTCGCGTTGGACTGAAGTCGCGTGGTTACTGCAGTGGATTCTTGTTCTTATTTCTCTCCTGCTGCACTTTGTTCACATTACTGGAATTCCTGCGTTCTCTCTTCCTCTTTCTATCTCTCTCTCCCTCTCATTTTTCCATTTTTTTTTCTTTTTTACTCCCACACCGTCTGTCATCTTCAAATATGAATTTCCTTTAGCGTGACTCAGTATTATTCATTCGTCATTTGTTAATTCCGATTTCAATTCTTTGACATCCGCTCAGCGATCTCTCGCTGAGGTTTTATTAGTGAGAACACTTGTACCTCCAATCAAATGCAAAAGTAGTTGAGACACTGTGCATATTTTGAGCAATTTATCGGCTTTTAAGTTTTGTTGATTTCCCCTCCCTCCCTTACCCCCGTCTCACGGGCCAGAAATCTCGTTTGCGATATTGGATGGGGGGAAAGATGCTGTCAAATGAAATCCAGGTGAGAGCGAGGGAATAGAAGAGAAGAATGGGTCTTTTTCTGCGAGTGTCTCAACTATTTTGCATTTGATTGTCGCCTGTAGTGCATGCTTAACGTTCTACAGTTGCCTATAATTATGAATTAAACATATACTGTGCCAATATTTTTAATCGTAAAGAGAGTGTAAGCTAAAATTTCCAACGTAAGCCCCTGTTATAGCAAGACAGGTGAGTAGTATTTCTTCCACTTTATAATATAGAGAACTACAAATAATCTACACCGAGCTTCGGAATCAAGAGTGAATATCTGTGGCACTTGGTAAGCACGTGCTTGTAGTTAGGCACACGTTTCACTCATGAAGACGGCTTACTCTTGTAAAACAACTGACTTACAGGTAACGCACATCCCTAGAACAACAAGATTTAAAAGCGACTGTTATATCACGTGTATGCAGCGGGTCCGATTTATCGCTGGGCAGGGGATTGACGCAAAGGAAGTTCCCACCTATATAACACTTGAGATCGGTTGTATCTATTTAAATCACAGGTACCGTTTTAGGGCCCGGTCGAACTGGGAAGTTTTGGTCGATAATAACTCAACATCGAGAGCAATACGACGGCTTCTTCAATGTTTGGTAGCAACTTACCGACACATATTTCTGGTAACAAGCGCTGTTTGAACTTCAAATTATGCAAATGTCGATATTAATGTCTAGTCATGAGCTTGGGAACGAGGAATGAAGAGCTAAATATTTAGTTCATAGTTCCGCTAGTCCAATCGAGTGCAGCATTTTTGCTGGTGAAGCATGGGTGGCTCAAATCACTATAATAACGTATGCGCTTATGATTTGAACTAGCTCACTCTCTTTGAAAGGGGTCACGAGACGCGTGTCTCCAGCGCAAAATTAAAAGTGTGCCCTCGGCAGTCTTTGCCTTGTCTGGTTTTGTCCCCCAGCCGAGCTTTAGTCTGAGCTTTATTTCTTTATTCCCAGTCTAAATTTTAGTCTGAACTAAAATTTTTAAATATCTTTATTAGACTGAAGTTTCGTGAGGAACATCACGGTGGCGGTCTGTTACATTTACCAGACAGCTTTACCCTTACCGCAAGCAATATGATCAGTTTCCGCAAACGTCACTCAATATGGTGGTAAACAACATCGTGTTCCGTCTTGCATTATTCGTGGCACAGTTTAGAAATTATGACTGTCTTTATACAGCACAAGTATAAGAGAATTAGTATAGTAATCATCTGTTGATGGCTAGAAGAAATTTTTTGGGCACCTGTACTTATTTCTTGCCGTTTACAGCATTTGAAGCCTGCAGTCTTTTCCAAGTATCCCACAGCCGGCCGTCACTGTCTTTTCCCTTTGTATCAGTTACTATTGGCACTGAAAAATGTATCACTCAGACAATTTTGATAAACCCGTCGCCTCGGGTAAACATAGAACAGGAAAGTCGTTTTCAAAATACGCAAACACACTAAAAATAGTTCCCCTCCTCGTAAATCAACAACGTCAAGAAACGATCTAGAAACTGAGCTAATATTATCCCAGTTAAATATATTCACGAAGTACTGAGAGAAAACAACACATTTGGCTGCATTTTATAAGACTATGATGTTTGATTATGATAGTATGAGTTTTGTACGCGTGACGACACAGTAACACGGACCCACATGCAGCAGTGCTACAAGAACATTGGATGCATAAAAAAGAAATATATAAAACTTGGATGCATGCCAAAAGGTTGATGATGAAGAGAAAACTAAAGTCAAAGGTTTGTACGTGCATGATGCTCAACTATTTTACTGAACTTTCACTTGTTGTGTTAGATCCTCCGCCCTAAATTTGATCTGACTGATGATATATTGCATCAGTTTAAAGGCAATTAGCAAGAGTCCAGTCTTCATAGAGCAGCTGATTAATTTTTCATTTGATTTTGTGGCATGTCGACTTTAGCCGTATTGATGATTTGATAATGCATTAAAAGCTGTACATCATAATGAAAAACTATTAGTGTCAATGTGTGATGTGATGGTATTGTCGAGGAGTGATGTGGTGTTGTGAGGTATCTGCCAATTTGTCATGCCATGGAATAATGAAGCAGTCAAAGAAACTTGTTAAGCCCCATGCACACAAGCAAGTTTTCTATGACAAGTTTTCTGTGACAAATGATTTGCTCGTGTATACGGTCGAGCAATTTTCTTTTAACAAGTTTTTTGACAAATTTTCGTTGTTTCTTTTCCTTCTGACTTGGAGTTCCATAAACTTTTCGCGTGATCTCAAAGGTTCCAGTAAGAGGCTAATTGCATTATGATGGCTAATTCAAAGACTTTGTTGTCAATGTTGTGGATGCCGACATCTTGACCGTGCGAACACGCTCCCAAAATGAAGACATGGGAACTAAAGTTTTCCGAAAAACTTTGACAAGTTTTCGTGTACACGAGCAAATTTCACATGTGACAAGTTTTCCTTGTCATAAAAACGCTAGCACGCCAGCTTTTCAGCAAATGCATTTGTCACAGAAAATTTGCCCAAATTTTCTCATGTACACGAGCAAAAAAAACTTGTCGCAGAAAACTTGTCATAGAAAACTTGCTCGTGTGCATGGGGCTTTAGTCTATGTCGGTCAGACCCAAAAACAATTCCAGTAACATAAAATAGTTTTCATGCCGATTGTTCAGTTGTTTGTTGGTTTGTTGGTGTGCGGAGTGGTCAAGTGCCCGATAGAACCGTTTACTTTTTGTGATAAGAGTATCTTGTATGCATTTTCAAGCCGCCAGCAATTAGCTGAGTCATGGTAATTCGGGAGAGTGGTGCCTAAGTAATGGTTCTACACAGTTTGTCTTTGGTTACGTTATAAGTTTATCAAGGAGCATGTATAGAGTTGCAGGTGTAATGTTTAGTAAAAGCACTTGATATTCATGAAGCTTCCGTTTAGCACAGTATCAGGTTGTCCGATTCCTTCATGCGCCGATGGAAATGTAGCAAATGAACGGACTATTGATCGTAGATCAGAACAGAACATTTGGCGTGTACGAGTGCGTTAGATTGTTTTTTGCACTTAATACGACATGAGCTCTGCAGAATTTGCTCCCATTGTTTATATCGATTCAGTAATTGCCATTGTTAATTGAATTGTGTTCCATGTTGTGCAATGTTGAATGGAACGGGAGTAGACTCCCGGAGTGTACTAAAACTCTGGAACTGAATTTACACTGAAAAGTAGACATTCAACCCAGGGATAGAAGGCCGTTTCCTTCCGTTTTGTGACACAACCCCAGATCTACAGAATATGAAAGAATATCTCAGAAATAGTCAGTGAATCAAAAAAGGAATCGATTTTTATAGATTAGGGCTGAGATGGTCCCCTGCTGTTCTGCAAGAACGTGACTTGAATCTCTAGTAAACACTTAACGGCTTTATGCGCTTTACAATTACACAGCATGAGATTCGCCCGCAGATATTACAACATCAGAAAAGAAGGATGTTTATTATGAAACCTTGTATTGCAAAACCTAACTTCATGAATTGCCCACCCACTCATCGCCTTTCTCGTTTCCTTGTGGATCCGATAAATTGAACGTCTTGTGTTAACAGAGTAAGAAACGACCACACAAAAACAAATGCAATTATCAACATATTCACACATTTATTGGCTCAATTATTATAAGCAGTTCTATACATTTCCTTGGGTAATAAGATTTTTTTATCATTGCCCAGTTTCTGCAGTCTAGGCCTGTTGAGCTTTCTAGTTTTTAGTACAAAGTGTGTAATATTGATAGTTTGTCCAGAAGACAATATTATTTTATTAATAATAACTCTGACTAAACTGTTATTCAATCTAGAACCCTAGACATCTGACACACACACACTGGTAAACACCACGGATACAAACTAATGCACACAAAATAGTGAGTTTACGTCGAGGCTGATGGTCGCAGCTATCATGATTAGCAGCCATTATCCGCCGCATAATCGAGGGACACATCACGCGAGCCCCGACTCATTGGCTTTGTGCGCAAGCTATTCAGTATCAGATCATCTAGTTCTCACTTCCTAGATTAACTTTTCAAAGCTTCAAAAGAATGACATTGCAACCATAAAGAATCTAAAACTGTCACAAAGATATTTGGTACGCATCACTCGTTCCGGCAGTGCCTTTATGATGCTTGTGTTTTAGCAGAGTGTTCTGGTAATACTCGGCTAGCTTTCCCTTAGCAGTCTCTGTTAGTCGTGTACTGTGCTGAACGCTAGGAAAGTTCTTGCTTTGTTGGAGTGTCTGATTTGGTGGCAGGGCTTCTATTATCCTGCACTGTGTTTGATTAGGATCGTCTGGTGTGTTCACCTCAGCTCTCAGAGATCCAAACCGGCAGTGCAGCTGCCATTGAGTAACTCCGAATTATCGGCATTCAGTGCCTCGGGGGCATTCTTTCCCTCTTGGATGTGCGCTAATCCACTCTCTTATCCTTCTACTAAGCTACAGTTCTGTAGAACAAAAACTCGTAGTAAGAACCCCATCTTCTACAAAAGTGATGGACCATTCTTCGGTAGAATTCCATCTTTGTTTCTCTCTCCGAAGAGCTGAGTGTTTTCTTTTGATTTGCGCATGATTACCCACACTCTGTAAGACAGTTTCATCTGATGTAAGTGTAGTTTGGTTTTCTTGACCCATGCTGACGTACTGCTCCACTTTTCTGGATGATATGGATGAACAAGAGCTCCTACCACTCGAGCAAAGGGACGATTCCTTTGAGTCCGGGACGGTCAGCAAGTCACAGTTCAGGTTCGAACTTGAGGAGACCACTTCTGGAAAACAAACTCCACGGTGGAAGTCTGGGCTAAATCGCCTGATAGCTTTGTCTAAGACTTCCAGCATCTCGGCCACTATAAAGTTCGGGCTCAAGTTAGGTACGATTCTGTAAAACTGGCTGCGCGTTCTATCTCTCTGGAGTTCCGATTGTTTTGACAAGCAGTGCGTTCACTGATTTAGCTTATGTGCCTGAATGCGGACGTGATAATACCAAATAATGTGACAGGATCCGCCCTCAAGACAACTCCGTCGAGGTTGACGTCAATTAAGGGCCAGTTCGATCAGTGGGAACCATGTCACTTGAACAGGAAACGCGCTTTGGACGACTGGAGTGAGTGTCGTTCTTGGAGTGATGTAATTATAAAACAATTCAGTCAATTTCCTCAATAACTCAATATTAAGTCAGATAACTTATACCAAGTGTGGTATCCTTCATTTTACTGGCCCTAGCCCTAACCCAAATTCCAAAAATCTATTTTCGATGCACACATTCACAACCCTAACTCTAAAGTGGCTTTATTTATTAAACTATATTGCACCAGGAAGCTCTTGGTTGCACATAATGCCAGGACTAGAACTATCGAAGTTTTTAGTTACACTCAGTGATGTCATGGCGACCCCAGTCAACAGCCCAGTTGGCATTGTTTCAGTAACTAATCTTTAGATGATCCAACTGGTTAGTTATGTAGGCAGTTTCTTTACCTGGCATTCTTTAGATTGTAGCTGCTTCTCCAGTTGTTATTACACCCACAGTAGTTAAAAAATGTTAGTTAATTATATTAGTCATAGTCAATTCAGTCTTGGCGATAAAATACGGCAAAATACAAACTCTACAGTTTTGTGGGTAACCGATTTTACAGGCTGAAGAAAATGTGAATGTGTCATTCTAAAATACTCTGGAGTTGAGAGGTGATCCGTGGGGTGTATTTGACGCCGGCCTCTTAGCGTGACGCACTTGTGGTCGCGTGTCCTACCCAGCTCAGTCGCGAGCTCACTGCGTATATTACTAGATTTACATGTGATTATCTGACAAATATGCAGGGCATTGCGAAGCTAAACAAAAGTTTAATGAAAAAGCTAAACACCTATTGACACCATTCGGCCTCAAACTGCGATATCATACTCGAGAAACAATCGTCACTTCCGTTTAGTTTTATTGCCAACAGCCGGGATATGTAAAGTGTGTAAAATAGATAAGAAAATGAGTTTCGTCAGTCAAATTGACGGTCTTTGTAGGAAATTTCTTTTTCGACATCTAAAAAATCACAGGAACGCATATGCTTAGAGTGCTTATGTCGCCATCTGATAAGCGGGATTGCGTCCGGTCTAAACGAAATCCACCTAGAACTTTCGCTTCCAAGCGTACGTGATGATGGCGTTTTCCGGGACAATATTAATTATTTAATTGGATACTCGTTAACTGAGATGTTTCTAACCAAAGCCTATACAATCTTTACTTGTATTCATGGTTGTTTTAGGTATAAACCGTACTCAAAGAATGCAGCTTTGAGATAGTCACGTATTGAGCGGTTGCTGTGAAAATCCATTAACAGCAAAGGGTTGTTCAGCAACGTTAGCAGGCCATCGTCAAGAGAGCATCGTTTTTGGGTTTTGATGTAAGAAACATAAATTTGATTCGAACTCGGGCTTTATGTATTATTGTGAAAGTAATATTAGTTTCTTTGCAATTGAGAGACCACCAGGGGGTCGGCTAGTAATCCAATTAATTTTATAGTTAGCCATTTATATATTTTTTATAGTATCCAAGTGACTTAAAGCACCAGTACACGAAATTTCAGAAGAATAGCTATTTTTGTACTGGAGAAATAATTTTTTAACTGATTATTCAAAAAACGTCCAAATTAGCCGGTGCAGATACCTTAAACTGATAATAACCAGATAATAATTAAAAGCTGAGCAATATAAAAGTAAAGAATTGTTTTAATAATCCCCGGATCATGTCTCATACAATGGCATGTAATCCGTATTTACACAAGCCATTAAAACATCCGGCGTATCATGAAGATTCTTTCACGAACTCCAGTTGCCAAAGAATGTACTCTCTTTAAAATTTCTGAGCTTTCCAAGAAAGATTTAGACCACTGCAGTCTCCCCACCCGATAACGCAAACGTCATGACCCTCGTGTTCCTGCGCTTAGTGCACTCCCTGTTTTACTAATGATGCGTTTTTTCATCCCACTCTCTCTAATACATTGCGGTTTGAAACAATTTCGAGATAGCATTTATTTGTGTACACGAAAAGTTTACTCGTGTGATACCCGTTCTTCTTGACACCTCCATATCGGCGTTACCATATCATATTAGTCAATACTGATCAGCTTCGCGGTTTTTCCTTGACAGACCTGTCACGAGATGGCCAGCGACACGTTTTATATTCATCCACAATAAAAGCGTGCTTATTAAACCACAATGACACGGCAATATGGCTTGATTTGTTTCTCAGCTGGAAACTCCAGAGTTCCTGCTGAGAAAGCGCGAAGAAAAATGCGCCCCTTATATCACAGCAGTCGATATTGCCTCGCACACTCGAGACTTGAAGTAATAATGAAAAAGTGAAGTGAAATTATCACACGCTCATGCACATATTTTTTTCTTGTCCCCAATATTTTTAAATGAAGGGCTTAAAAGCGCTCTTGACGAAATCGTAGATTATCCGAGTTCTGACGATAAGAACTTACAGTGTCCGTGACACTGGAACGGGTGTTGGCTTGTTACAATTACAAACACAGTCATTTGTCAATTTAAAATGTTTTATATCATGTTTCGGAACTTGAACTGATATTGGGATATAAGGCCCGTCCAAACGAATCCAACATCGCCATACAACATTCTTGGATGAATATTTTCGACTCAAACATTCAGAATCCTTATCGTCTAGTGTTGATCCTATTGGTCATATCTTAAAACATCGTCCCCCAACGTTGCTTTATCCAGCTGTTGGGTGATGTTGAACGCGTTTGGTCGGGTCTCAAACTTAATCATGGAGATAAAATCTAAGAAGCCGACAAAGGTTAATTAGTCTTTAAGGGTTTAACATCAGAACTATTAAACTAAACCCTAAATCCCTAAATTTATTTATACGAGTTCTGTCGGTTTTGATCTCATTCCCAATTCTCCGTACCTGCTACTGTACCAGCTTGTTCACAAAGCTTAACGCACAAGTGAGCCAGTGTTGACTCACGAACGCAAATACAACTGGTGCAAGAGAATGAAAATCTGTTCATTTTGCTGCGTTTGCAATTTGCGTTACCACACGTGTTGGGCCAGCGCGCACTGAAGGGCAAATAAACACGTTTTACGGAGCATGTTGATCCCGACTAACGCTGAAGGACAAGTAAACACGTTTTACGGGGCATGTTGACCCCGACTAACGCTGAATGACAAGTAAACACGTTTTACGGGGTATGTTGATCCCGACTAACACAGAAGGACAAATAAACATGTGTTACGGGGCATGTTGACCCCGACTAATGCTGAAGGACAGGTAAACACGTGTTACGGGGCATGTTGACCCCGACTAACACTAAAGAGCAAATAAACACGTGTTACGGGGTATGTTGATCCCGACTAACGCTGAATGACAAGTAAACACGTTTTACGGGGCATGTTGACCCCGACTAACGCTAAAGAGCAATAAACACGTGTTACGGGGTATGTTGACCCCGACTAACACTGAATGATAAGTAAACACGTTTTACGGGGTATGTTGATCCCGACTAACACTGAAGGGCAAATAAACACGTGTTATGGGGCATGTTGACCTCGACTAACGCTGAAGGACAAGTAAACACGTGCGGCGATGGCCTGCACGGCAGTTACTGTTGCACGCAGTCTCGAAAAACCGAGACCGTACCCATATTACCCTCGCAGAGCTCGGGGATTACTAACTGCTATGGGCTACCACTACTACTACATTAGTCTACTAAAACTACTAGACTATGACTACCACTATATACTATTACATTTTGTCCACTATATACTATTACATTTTGTCCACTATATACTACTACATTTTGTCCACTACTGACTGCTATAGTACTACTCACTAATGCTAATACAGTGAAACCTCCCTGAGAGACCACCTCCCGTAAGCGACCACCTCCCGTAAGAGACCACCTCCCGTAAGCGACCACATCTCTTAAGCGACCACTTAAAGCTGAGCGAAGGTGGTCGCTTACGGGAGGTTCCAATCTACTACACTACTATAATTAAATGCTGCTGCTGCTAGTGCTTCTGTCAATCTATCTTGTTAACTGCCTAATGCCAAAGCTGGCTGCGAGTTTTACTGAACGGATTGACTCGCTTTGTCCACCCCTTCTGTTTTGTGCGGAGTCAGGCTAATACAAAAGACACACAATTTAATACACATTAATTTAACCCTAAGTTTCACTTGATATGTTCGACAGTGAACTCTTCAATCGATACCTCTCGGACCGGCGTACACAATCAACAGGACCGATCTGCTTTGCACCATATATGGTTGCTACTGCAGTAAACTAATAAATTGAAATATTTCGGCCCAATTATTTTTGTGCTTTGGTCAACACGCTGTCTCCAGTCGTTGCTAAATTCAGCCGGTGTTGAAAAGGAAGGTTCGAGAACCGAGTGTTTTCGCGACTTAAGAATGGTAAACACGAAAGCTATGCTTCAAGCTCGGTAAAAAGTAATTTGCTAAAAAAATCAACATGAAAAATATGCGCGGATTCTACTCTATTGTTTTCTATTTGTGTTTCGCCTGAAGCTATACTTGCTCTAATGCTTACATCTTCTCTGTCACCCCCCCCCCCCCCAGGATTGTACGTTTGTTCCCAAATTATCAATACGAATATTCTCCCAACCATTCAAGAAAAAAAATGTCCGAGTGACGTAGCGAGAATTGAGAGGCCAGTTTCACTTCAGTAACTCCGAACGAAAAGGAACTGGACGAGGTGAAGAAACAAAGAGAAAAACGAAAAGGAACAAGACAAATGACAAAGTGAACCGCAGAGCTTCTCCGCACCAGTCTCTCGCTGCAGACGACGCAACTTTATTGTGATTGGCTATACTCATTGACATACATCGCAAGGCAGGCCTATTTAGCTTCAGAACTAATCCGAGTCAAATTAAGATATCTATGTACTGCCTGCTGACGGCTTTGCGTTCTAACTTATCCGTTGCTTACTTTAAAAAGTTATGCTTCCTTCACTTCCGACCCACTTCATTAAAAAATTGCTAAAGCCCTGGTGCAAGAATTGAACCCCTTGTGTATCGACTGAAGTAACTATATACAGTACATACTTTCACTGATCCTCTTTACAACAACAGCAACAACAAAAATGCAACAAAAAGAACACAGCCATGAAACAAATTACCGAACACCGAGTTTACCAGTATACCCCCTCCCTCCCCCCCCCCACACACTACTTTAGTCTACCCATATTCACAAGCATGGAACTATAAACACGAATATCACATAGTACAATTGGACTACATTGTAATGACAGTCAAGCATCATAAACAAACTAAAGGCGTAAGCAGAGCAGTTGCATAGAAGGACAGTCAACTGTTGCAGTGAGTACAATATTAAGTGTGCAAGTCCCTGAGGCAGCACTGTGGCGTGGTGCTTATAGTTCTGTGGATGGAACTTGGACCTTGAGGGGAAGGGGTCCAGCCTCATCTGTCTCTCCTCTGACTAACAACAGTTTTTCATCTGCTAACAGCAGCAGGTCATCTACAGACAGTTCCTGCATCAACACAAACAAATATTGTACTAAGCAAAAACATTAAGTCATAACTGCACATATACCCAACTATTAAGCTTGTGTACTGTATACAGTATACGTCATGTATGTGATGTGTAGTGTATAATAATGGTGTATACAATAAAATTGTGGTTACCTTGCTATTCTCACTTGGTGCAGTGCTTACAGTTGCACAACAGAGCCACAGCAGGAAAAACATGGATAGGAAGAGCGTTGTGGACACCAGCCAGAAAGGAACCCCGGACTTACTGGACACACACTCAAGCCACTGATGTCCTCTATGGAACACATGCCATGAACCTATTGTGCAGAAGTAAACACACAGCAACATGCAGTAAGGACAGAAGCAAGTAATGACATAAAATATGGTAGGTATAGGAAAATGCATTTAATACCAGCATCTCAAGTTAGAAGTATTCTGTGTATTTGGTATAATGAATGCAATTTCCAGGAGAGGAGCAGATAATGTGAGGATAAGACTGCAACTCACCTGTATCTTCTGAATCATAATCCTGTTGGAATTCATCCTGAGAAGGAAGCTGCTGGATATAGACCTGTGGGGCTTCCTGAATTTCAATCATCACTGTTTCACCATTGTCTGAACTCACATAGTATGTTGCAGAGGATGATTGAAAATAGTAGCTGACTTGATTATAAACACCCCCAAACAACTCACGCACAACAAGCACTGGCCGGTACAGCACCAAATGTTCTCTGATGTACCATACACCTGACTCAGTCATGTTTGGGTCCTGAATTAATAAATGAGATCAGACATGTGAGGTAACAATATATTCTCATCAGCAAGCAGTATAACCACTAGACACTCACAGTAGTTCATTTTAGTTGCTAGTTAATATATAATAAATAGCTATTTATCTGATGTATTTTGTTTTGGTCAAATGAAAACATGTCTGATGTAAAAACAGCCACTCCCACTGCTATCCTGTATTTGACTTACTATTTTTTAGGCAAGGAAACTAGGACCATCATAAATAAAGTGTAAGATACATTACAACTGGTTCACTGATGTAGGATCTGTGTATGTCATGTATACCTCTATTTCAGGAGCAGGAATAATATGTTGTGAGTTGCAACCAACATTGCACGCATACAAGGTATCCACTCCATCATAGCCTTCCTTGCAGCCTGCAAACCACATTGGATTGTATGTTAATTAGGCTCATGGGAAAATAACATTATTGGCATTGGCTGTTAAATACCTGTAAATATTGGTCATTGAAATAAATATATCATTCTATTAGTGTACTGTCGAGTACTGCACTTCCACGTCATGGGAATGCAGTTCATTTGAAGGACAGAACTAACATTAAGGTTATTTTACATATACACGCAAGGGCTAATGTATTTCCAAGTCTACTAAGATGAATATTTTTTATTGAGCTATTGATAAATATTGGTATTAAAGTTGTACAAAGGAAATTATGTATCCTGCATGTTCACATAAAGATCTAGGCAGCTTCAGACAGAAACACACAGCAAACATACAGCTTATTTATACATTTTTTGCTGTGTCTTGAAATAATGCGATAAATAAATTATACTTCCACCAACATTATTACAAGTCACCAACGCCTAATTCTGAATATGACAAGACTTGTTAAAAAAATAGCTGAAGTTCAGCTACAGCTAAAGAAAAAAAAGATGTATACAACTAAAAGACAAATATATATATATATAGATATTTATAACATAGTCACGATACAAGCCGCGCGCTGATTGGTCGAAAACCGTGGTTTGCCAGAGTATAAACCACACTTACCCGTGGTTTATAAGTTATAAACCACGCTTACGTCATCCTCTGCCAAAAAAAGAGAAAATAATGCGAGAATGGAGTCACCAATGCCCAACTTCGAGATAAAATTTGGCTTTAAGTGAAGGTACCGGCTAGTACGGTTCACCGTGAATCGGTAAAGAACGTGACCTCATCAAAAAGCACTTCAACAGTTTGGAGAGGGAAAATCTATGTCGAAGAACGGCAAGTTTCTTGTCAGCGTCGTGGAAAGCGACTCGGTTTAAGCACTGTCCCTAAGTACAGCATATTTGGGAATCACAGTTACATCAGTGGGTTGTTTGAATGAAGTTCAATGCTTCAACAAGGAAGGAGAGAGCAAATCGTTCAGTTGAAGAAGATCAGCCGTGAGCAATCACTGAACACGAACGGCGAAGACAGACGAACAGACGTGTTTGTAGTGATGCAAGAGAAAGAATTTCCGACGATGTGACTGAAAAAAATGATTGAAGAATTTTTGGACGGACTTCAAATGATTGTACTACGAGGTAGAGTCAAGAAATCGGTAAGTTTTCATTCACACAATTTTCGAGTCGGCCGTTGGAGCATTTGTTGATTCCCTTCAAATTTGCATTTTATGCACTAGCCGACTGTATGATTTCATGTACTTGTAGTCCAAAGTTCTACAGGAAATATAGTTCTTTACTGTGACATGTTGTCTAATTTTATAGAACAAACGGCCTGGTTGAAAAATTGAAGCGAAACTGTACTGACTTGGCAATTCGGACCGCCGAACCGTTTAGGAGAATCTATTTTTTCATCGCTGTTAGCATTCCAACATTTTTGATGAATAAAGACAGTTTTATTGTGAAAGTTTTGAAGTTCTATGTTATAAAACAAATAAACCAGCTTCAAGCGTGCTCCGTTCAGAAATAAAGCACTTAGCAAGTGCCGAGAGCACTCAAGAAGTGGGGAAAAACGCTCGCCTTCGGCTCGCGTTTCTCCCTACACTTCTTTCGTGCTCTCGTCACTTGCTGCGTGCTTTATTTCTGAACGGAGCACGCTTGAAAGCTGGTTTATTTGTTAAATATATGATGAGAAACTTATGCAAATTTTGCTTATCGATTTATACAGTTAATGTCAATGATTTAAGTAATCAAGGACCTCCAGGACCACTCTGAAAATCATTTTTGTAAACAGGAGTTTTCTGTTAAGATATTATTTTACTATTATTATCATTATAACTTAGATTTCAAATATTCAATAATAATTGGGCCCTTTATTTGGCAGAAAGGGCTCCGCGCATGTGTATACCAGCTGTGCGGCTTTCGTGACAAAAGAGTGTGTCGCACCCGAGACAAAGGAGATTGTTTCCCAAACCACAAGGAATTCACATGGAAACGCGACTCAGTCCAGTTTATAGTCAGGCAGAACCTGAACACAGCTACGAATACGATAGTCTAATATGGTACATGACAGGCAACTGATTATAAAATGTTTCAGTTTTAATATTTTTGTGTACGGTATAATATTTGTTGCGCAGTTATGTATTAATTTAAAAGCCCCGTCAAAATATACCTAGTACGAATATGACTGTTAAAAAGCTGAACCATAACACATAGCCTTATCAAGAAAAGTTATGAAACATCGATCGACGAGACTTTGCTCGTCACTGATGTACCTTTCATGCAGGTTTCGTTTGTCTTCTCTTGGTCCCGTGTTCCACTTGACAGTTGCTCGATTGCTGCTAGTCTGCATCCTCGTAGACAAGCGTCCAAAGGCTCACTCTGAAACCGATAGTAGAGAATCACAATCTGCACAACACAACACAGAACCACCTTTCCTTCTTTTGCACCAAGATTAATTATGCCGAAATGGATGCCGACCTTGGGATACGTATGTGGGGTGTAACTCTTCTCGCACCGCTGCTTACATTCCTCTGTAACACTCTTATTCTCTTCAGCAAGGCTGATCTGAAGTAACGCACAGGAGATTGTCGCACACACGAAAAAACCGACCCTTCCGAAGGTTGCCATATTTTGCTTTGTCGTCCTGTTGTGATCACGTGATTACAAGCCTCCCGGCATGCTCTGCGCTGTTGATCAGCGGTTTCATTCATGAGAGGTAAATATGGTGTGGGATGTGTGGACGTGTGGAGAAAACAAATGATTGTAAATGTTTCAAAAAACTTCTTTGAAAATGCCAGAGAAAAATCACGCTACACTTGCTGTCAGAATCAGCACTGCAATCTTCTATGGAGTCTCTTCTTTCCTCATCGTGGTTGTGAATAAATCTGTGCTCACTTCTTTCAGGTAAACTGAACAATCGGAGAACGACTTTGTAAATTAAGTTGTCATGTAGTTGTTGGATAAATTGAACGCCATATTTGATTGTCTTATACAGGTTTCCTTCGTTTCAAATCGTCGGGATTGGCCAGGTTCGTACAAACTGAGTTATATTAATAACTGTGAACATTTTAAAGATCTCGTATTTCTTAAAAGGAATTTTTGCATGTACAAAATGACTTTTGTTGTGTCTATTTTCATCTGCCTCCGTGGCCCATGGTAATATTTACATATTGAATAGAGGACAATAATGGAGCCCAGAACAAAAGAACGATATACTGAAATAAACAATTAATGGGACTGTTCAGGTAGTAGTTTTCCCATCTCTCTCTCTCTTTTTGCTCTTTTTGAATATGAGTTAATGCTAATATATACTGATGCAAGCCATAGCATTAATTTTCTTGACCTTCATCGGGAGTCATGATTATTGAAAGTATTAGCAAACTGGAAGCTTCAGAAATTCCCCCAAATTGTCCTAGTATGTGAATTTATCTTTATGTGCTGACCTGTTTTGTCCACAGATGATAGCAACTGTGCTGATCCTTAACTGTGCAAAGGCTCTGGGAATCATCAGCTTCCCAGATTTGACAGGTTCAACATTTAAACAGGTATTTCGTATTACTTTAGTTTCATGACTGTTGATATTGGTGTGTGTGTGTATGTAGTGTAATAATCCCATACAAGCAACTACTGTGTTACTTCTTGATTTTTTGAACTGTCCAATTAGGGTTTACTGTAATTGGACAGTTTGCAGTTGTCATTATACACAAAAAATGTCTATACAAACAGCAGCAATAGTTTAGTTCCTGGTTTATACAATATAATCAACACTTAACAGGGCTACATGCTGTCCAATTTGGAAATAATTCAATTATTGAATGCAAAAATATTCCTCTGACTGCTAAACTGGACTTGGCCTTTGCCCTTGTCCAGTTTTGGCAGTCCTTGAAAATTTTCTCATCCAATTATTTCAAAGGTAGTCCTATTACATGTACAAATACAGCTGTCTCCTGTGTCAAAAGCCTAAGAAGACACAGCTCTATTTACAGGCTAGTATGAAATATTTATTGACCGGCTAAAAAGTACAGTCTGATCAGGAAAGGAACCAATTTACTTGTTATACATTATAATGTGCATGTAGCAAGAAGTGCAGCAAGTTATAATGAGCCTGCAGTCATTATCTCTGTCAGGTCTGGCCTCTTCCACTCATTTATGTATGTAACCTTGTGTTTGGCCTGGGAAGCACTAAGCAGCTGAAGTGAGTTGCTTGACTGTTCTTACTTTAGAATGAATACCAATTACTGTACTTCCTTACTGCACGGCTTTGCTCTCTCTCCCTCAAACTCACATAAATCTCCCGCCTCCACACCTTAACTCCTGCAAATTCGCATGAATATCCCGTCTGCGTACCTCATCCCCCACAAACTCACATCTTCAATCTACCACATCCACATCTCATTTCCCACAAACTTGCATCAATCTACCACCTGCGCATCTCATTTCCTGCAAACTCACATCAACCTACCACTTCCACACCTCAGCTACCATGACTTCACATGAATCTCCTGCCTCCAGACCTCATCTACCATAAATTCACAATAATCTATCACCTTCACAGTCCTCATCTCTCTCAAACTCACATCAATCTACTGCCTCTGCACCTCATCTACCGGGAATTAACATGAATCTCTTGCCTCTGCACCTCATCTCCTGCAAACTCACATCAATCTACCACCTCCACACTTTATTTCCCTCAAACTCACATCAATCTACTGCCTCCGCATCTTGAAATGTCTTTATATGATATATAAAAGATACACAAGAAGACACCATTTGGAAACATTTATTGGTTTCTCTCCCTCACCTGGTGATATGATGTTGTTTCCCTTTTAACAGTCTACCAATGTTTACAGTGCTGAGAAGGTTTTCAATTCTTTTCACTATGATTGGTGAATGGCAACTTTTAGGGTGAGTTTTTATCTGACAAGGCATTACTCTGCCTCAATTTCTTGTCATTGATGGGATGCAGTTTAGACATGTCACAATGCAATAGTACAACAAATACAATGAATTAACTCGTGTTATACTAAATATTAAGAATTAACCTTGAGAGTAAATGAAGGTCACAGCATGATAATGTTGTATGTTGTGCACATGTTTGACATTTTGTCTCATCTTACGTTAATTTGATTACTCAGAAATAGGAGCCCATTCCATATTCAGCTTACAATTTACATGATGATATTTGGAGCAATGATAGCAGCAAGGTACACAGCTCATTGGTCTTTCTTTCAACTGTTTGTGTTTGTTTGTTTGTTTGTTTTTGTTAAATGACAAGAGAAGCAGTATACTGACCTAACTCAAATGGCGCAGGAATACTCAGAATCTTTCTAATAACAACAAAATATAGTGCAAGTTTATTCCATTAAGTGTACCATATTTGTACCATATTTGTACCATATTTCCTATTCTCTTTAGGATGAAATGCAATTCACTGATAAAGATTTCCCAGTTCTTGCTCACAATATGTTCTTTTTGCAGTGATGATCTGGCATTTGATGTCATGGGATACTTCTATATCTTTATAAATGACGTCTGCACAGCAGCCAATGGTGTGTGAGCTGTTTGTGAGTTGTGTTTGAGTTGTGTGTGATATGTGTATGAGTTGTGTGTGAGTTGTGTTTGGGTTGTGTGAATTGTGTGCCAGTTGTTGCCATTTCAGTAACAGCACTCAATCTGTAAACCAGAATAAACCTTAATTAGGCGTGGGTGGAGTATCAGCCATGCAGTAATCATATAATTAGTGTTAGAACTTTCTTCAAAAATTCAAAATCTTCCAACCAATCATATAGGCAGCGTGGTCGAGTGGTTAGGGCGCCGGACTTGATATCCGGAGGTCCCAGGTTCAAGTCCCGCTCTGAGCACTAACTGAATTTGTAACACGGTAGCCCCGCGTTCAAATCCTCGGCCACGTTATGTAAATAGCCAACTGGTTAGCCTTCGACCAGTTGGGATTTTTAACAGATTTACGTTGAGTTTAAAACACGGCCCCACCAGCTCTGCTGAATTACTTACCGTGTATAAATAACGATACTTTACTTTTTACTTTACTATATACGTTACTTGATAGGAGTTTACATGAAGCAGAAACTGGAAGCGAAGGTATGGTGGTGATTTATCTAAAGGTATGAACTCGTGGCAAATGGGCAGTAACACAGTATGAGTACAGAATCGCTTTTATGAAAATTTCTATCGTGATTTTGTTTTCAGGAGCTCGGAAAATATGGCCTGTTGTATTACAATGCGCTTTTCATGCTTGTCCCCGCTGTCATAATGGCTTGGTCCACTAGAGATGTTCAGCAGGTAAATTTATTTAGCAGATCAGTAATCAAGCATGTCGCCTTTCCTAATAGATTACATGGCCTTCAAATGGCATCTACGTTATCTGCGCCCAGAATCGCCTTTTGATAATCGTACCGACGGCGTCTGTCTCCTTTCTTTCTCTTTGTCCGCAATCATTCTTTTGTATTCCGCCCCCGATTCTCCACCCTCACCCCCCTCCCCCCACCCTACAAATGTTTCCCTGGGACGATTCTATCAGCGGCGTGACTGTCCGGAGTTCCATGGTGCTGATTCGTGGACGTCATTGTCTAATTGTCCTGTTATATATTGATGGCGGCACGTCTATTTGCTGTAACTTCCTCCGTATAACCCTGAACCTAAATTGCCTGTCGAGCTCCCCAAGCGTGTTCCTTTCATATTCTAACCCTGCGGTGTGCACGTGTTCTTGGCCGTAAGGTCAGATGTGTGGATGCCGTTGTAAAAGCCTATAGAGCGCCCAGCCGCCCTTAACCTTGCTAAGATCGCATTTTGAATCGCTTTCCGGGTAAATAATATATTTTGGCTTCTCCTCGTCCGTGATCCGTATAGCTCCTTGGGAAAATGTCCTCGGTTCACTCTAGTCTCAAATTAGTTAGACACTTCCAAGCTGATTTATCGTACTCAAATGTAGATCATTCAGTGTCATTTATGTTTGTCTGCAGGCTCTGGAGTTTGACCAGTGGACAAACATTTGGTTTTTGCTGCAGTTTTTTCTTGCTTGTTTTATGGGGTACGTGTGTGCACATACATTATATAAGACTAATAATGATTGGTCAATCATCTAAAAGTCACTAGTATTCTCTAGCACCTGAGATCTCCAGAGTTGCTGGCTTTATGAGTTCAAGTTTATGATTATTTAGCATGTAATAATGGACTGTTTGTTTCAGGTTTTTCTTGATGTATAATTTCAAGTTTATGATTATTTGTATAGGTAATCGCATGATTTCGAGTGCAATTTGGAATAAATTAGCACGAGTAAATTTTTCAAAGACGACGGCGCGAGTGTAATTTGTGGTTTTTGAAAAATTTACGAGTGCTTATTTATTCCAAAATTGCACGAGAAATCTTGTGATTACTTGTTAATAACATGCGTACAATAATTTACGTCGCGCAATTTTTTTTAATTTCGTTACAATTCACAATCGTCTCAAGAACTTTGTTTTCTCGCAAACAGAATCGGAATTGTCCTGAGGAATGAAGACACGCCCTTTTGTTTTGTTTGGCTTCGCAAACACGCGCGCCAGATGTCGGCAATTTAATTTCAAATTTCTGCACTCTTAATTTCACGTTTCTGTACTGTTAATTTCACATTTTGCACCGTTTGGGATAAACTGACGTGCGCTCAGCCAATCAGAATGCAGAAATTATTGTATGCATGTTATTAATCGCATAATGATGGGCTTTTTGTTTTAGGTTATATATAATCTTTATTGTTTGCTTCAACTCTTCATAGGTTCGTGTTGATGTATTCTATTGTGCTGTGCACACAAGCCAACTCTGCTCTCACGACCACCATTGTAGGCTGCCTCAAGGTAACCAACAACATATTGAACTGTGAACATGCTGAACTGGATACCAACTTATAGCCTGCGAAGCTGGTGGTCTCATTCGATACGGTTGAACAGTGGCTGCGGGCATTTCCCCGCCCCCGCCCCCCTCCACTCGTCTTTGTCGCGCGCCCTCAGTCTCCCCGCTGTCAACCAGTACAAAATGGCACCCGTAACCACTGTTCAACCGTATCGCGGGCTAACCAACATATTGAATTGTATGTGACCGGCCTTTGCTCGTTTTTGCAGAACATTTTGGTGACGTACCTTGGAATGTTTATCGGAGGTGATTATATCTTCAGCTGGAGAAACTTCCTGGGACTCAACATCAGGTGCGCACGTGTTTTACAAGTGCATTGTGGGCCACTAGAGTCCAGGTCCCTCACACATGACACTCCTTTGTTTTTTTCAGCGTGTCGGGAAGTATTATCTATTCCTATTTCACATTTGGAGAGAAACAGAAAAAGAGCACAAGTCCTCTACCAACTTCAAACAAGGCACCACCACTGCAGGCTTTGTGACACGAGGTGAGATGACTGTGTGAAAATGTTGTGAACTTAAGTTCACTATTGACAATCCTTGGATTGATACAAGAGGACACCGTTCAAGCTTATGTGAAGTATACTTGCCTCTGTTTCAAAACGAGGCCTCACTTTGAAAGCGAGGCAAGGCGGCTCGGGCACGGATTGTTAGCACGTGGTCATTGTCGTGTTTTATCAATATTCGCCTCCTTGGAAATACGGAGTTCTGCAACGTCGCCAACTGGTAAACGTTCATAGCCATTTCCCCGGTTCCGCCGACATCACGTGACATCAGACCACAAGAGCGCATGCTCGCGTTCGTAGTTAAATGGTATATAAATAAATTTTACAGTAGTCAATAAGCAACGCATTCACGCGCACAACTATACGTCATACGTACATTTTTACCTGCTCACCCATCGTACGAACGAACTATATACAAAGAAGAGGATTTCCCGTGAAATTGTTTGATTGTTTTTGAAGGATTATAACGATAACAATGATAATTTATAAAGGCCGTGACGAACTCGTTGAGGCATTTGACTACTTGGTAGTTTCCAGGGGGTGTATCAGTTTTGATGCCCTGATAGTTTATAAACTTGTTGATTATATGTTTGTGGCCAGTTTTGTTGGTTTTGATGGCTGTTTCAGTGTAGACGCAGGTCTAAAGAATAAAATCATGTCACAACAGTTAGCTATTATTGTCTGTGCGTTCGATGGTGTTTCATTAAAGCTTTGATGAAAGACACTCTAAGTTCCTTCACTTATATTTTATCGTGCGTTTGACGTTTTTTTCGACTCTAATCTGCAACTCGCGTTTTCAGTTCTCTTGGCTGAGAACATTTTTTGATTGCACGCGTTCCGTCACTTTAGAAGTAATTTTTACAACGAGCATCAAATTAAAACAACTCACCCGCACTCCTGAGGTATCCTTATGAATGAGCTACATTGAACAACCTTGGTGTTGACATTTATTTCTTTATTATTTATTAATTTCTTGATACATATGCATCGTCTAATTGTGGTATCAGCTGTTTTGCCATCAACATCTGACAGACATGCAGCGTTCTTTGAATTTAAGTCTCTTTTTACAATTTATCTCTATTAAGCCACAGTTCCCGTGGATTTGAGAGGCTTTGGTTGAACATAAGTTTAGCGGGTCTTCCGAGTTTTCCGTCACACTACTTGCTTGTTGCAGTCTTATCGTTTTTCTGTCTGGCTTTGTTGAGTTTGCCGAGTTACCCTCTGAGATCTCGCGACTGTCATGCAGGCTTCAAATGCCACCTTGCAGGTGTTGTCAAGAGGCTGGGGAGAAACAGGACGAGCAAACGAAGGGTATTACACAAGGGCTAGAAGAACAAGAACTTAACTACACGAGACTTTCCACCAAATGAGACGCGAGCTCAATAGTGTCGGCGGATATTCAGTGAGTCAGCTTTTTTAACTGTCACATTTACTCTCCAACCTCGACGGTTAGAAAAAAAACCTTGTTGAGTCTCAAAATGTACTCGTAACTGTATTACGGAAACCCGTTCTATTTATAGCCGATAATTTTCATAGAGAGGACGAAGAATGAAGACCACTAGTTATCTTGTAAGAAACACAAGGATCAATTTACTTACCAGAAAGCCTCTCTTTCCGACGTTACCAATCCCGGCAGTGAATGCGGTCATGTCCGAGGGGTAGAGGGCTAGAAGCAGAACAGTAATGACAAGTAAAGTCTTCATGTTGAGAGATGTGTCTACACCCTGTTATCTGGAGCGAAGTTAAGTTATCTTGTCCGGCGTCCTGGCTGTACCAGTTTATGAACTGCGGCTTCTTTTAAATAACAAAATTTAACAATTGGATTGGTGTCGCTTTCTTTGTCATTAAAATACTGTTTGTTTTCAATTGGCTCCGAACGGAAGGAGTATTCTGTTTGCTCATTTACATGCTTCCGTCGGAGAGTTGAACACAGTCGATCTTCCTAAGAGCAGTTACAATTACTTCCGAAAGGCACGCGTACAATTTTTGCTGTATGCCCAATTGATTACAAACAAGAACTTCAGTCCATTAGCTGTCATTTTATGGGAGCCAGCGGAAATTACAGAATAGTTTTTGAGATTTCCCTCATCTGACAATAAACAAGGCTAATTTCGGGACCAATAGACTGTTCCGTGGAGCTTACTTAAGTGAATACCTAAAGTGTCCTGCGAAAATTTTCAACAGGAAGAAACTGATGGCTTCGAAAACTAATAAGTCAAGAGTGTATTAATGTGTCAGTACGTTCGAAGAAGTTGGCTTCTAAAATTAAAACCCTTCACGTTACGTAAAGCAAAACCACCTTGTTTCATGGAACACATGTCAAAACCTACTTTCTCTGTTTTATGGCCTGCGTGCAGACGAAACTTGGGCTGACTTGGGCCATGTTTTCAGAACCAATAGATTTTCCACGGGGCTTACTAAGTTGAATATCTAATGTGTTTTTGGGAAGCCAAACATAGCATTTTAAAAGGATAAAAATGTTTCAAAGACGGATAACACTCGAGTGTGTACGATCGATCAAATATATTTTTCTTTCAGCTTTTTTAGCCAACTGTCCGTGCAAGTTAGTTTCTAGAATTAAAATCGTTTACTTTAGATGCCAAAACTAAAGTGCGTAGTTTTTTCTGACACATGTCAAAACCTACTTTCTTTATTTTTGTACTTTCTTTATTTCGCAGGGCAAACATTTTAATTTCCAATTGCTCTGCAAATGACGGCGAGCGGCAATTGACATCGAGCTTTGATCGAAGTATGAGCAACTGGTACTGTGAATAAAGTTAAACAATGCATGCAGGGTTTTTCTCGACAACCTTTGTGCGGTGACTCTTTGGAAGGGAATTCCGTGGTAATTGTGGTTTGTTCGAGAAGACACCACACCAGACGGAGTGAAATTGTAGACATTTTCAAACAGAGATTTCCACGCTCCGGCATATTTAGTCGACTCCTTCAGTGGACCATAATATTTTCCTTCTTCGCCGACCAATTCATCACAAACGTTTTTAACTGGGGTTGACGCCTTCTTCTCTCAGCGACGTCCGTCATAACATTTTGAAGCAGCGGTTCTGGGTTGGTCCTATTTTTGTTTTGTTTTGTTGTTAGTTCGCTCCCTTGATCTCTCTGCCTTTTACCGATGGCGGTTCCAGCCGCAGTCGAGTGTTCTCGACGTTTTCTCCGCTAAATTTAACGGGGTTTGTTTTGTTCGTTGTTTCTTTTATGCATGCATGTGTTATTCAACCATGAATATCTACTTTGTACATTTTATATTAAAATCTTGTTCAAAAGAGTGATGGTGCTATGTGGTGCCTGGCAGTCCGGCATGGGATGATCTGGTATGGAACTGTAGTGTGTGGTCACTGCCTTGAAAGCTGTAGTTTTCAATTTTTGAAGACATTTCGACAAATGGTCCTTGTTGATGGTTAAACTCACTGTTCATTAGTTGAAAAGACAAAAGTGGCGCAGGTGAACCGCATAACAAGGCTTCATGTACTTATTGTGAATACCAGTATTGTTTTCTGCTTCATAAACCGGCTTTGTGGTTTGGGTGATGCAAAGTTGTTATTTTTTCGGATCAACATGTTTAGTTTAACAGCACGCAGCAAATGAGAGAAAATGCTTTGTGAGCAGCTGAGCAGTAACACGACTCAGGGAGAGGGAGGGAGGGAGGGGATCTTCAAAAAAAAAAAAACTCTCTCTATTTCCGTACTTTTTGACATTTTTTTCTTCTCCTTTAGTTTTCGGGCGGTGGAGAGAATGGACTTGTTATTATTGCGAAAAGTTTCTTAATTGAAATACTCCCAATAAATTTTTAGATATAATTCGACTTTCACCACCCGCGGCAATCAAGAGGTTCTATGAATTTTATTGGTGAGGCAGTCCGTCATGTGACGCTTGGGATTTTTTGTTGAAAGGAGGAGCCTTGAATGCCAACGTAGAGATACGTCCTCAAACACGTCATTCGATGGTCAAGAACGTAATATGTCTTCTTATTATTTTGTGTTCGTTCCAGTCGTTCGCTGTTTATTCCGTCGTTGATAAGAGAGAGTCTGGGAGCAACAAAAAAATTCACGATGACTGGTAGTTACTGATGGGCGACAATTGAACGGTTGACACTGTGTCTATAGGTCTGTTTTCTTGAAGTAATCATTAAGTCAATTGCAGTTAATCTCCGCACAACAAACTCTCGTTGTTTTGCGCAATTCTGTCGCTTCAGGATTTTGAGACATCAACGAGCATAGTAAAACAACTTTCCATTCCGAAGGCGCCTATTTAGTTTTTAATCTACAAACTGTTTTACTATTTTACTTGTTAACTCAAGTTCACGTGGTACCCCTCAAACTGTGATATTTACACGGAATGAAATTGCACATCACTGAGAAATGAACTTTAAAATTGTAGCTCGAACACAGAGTCGTCTTTCTTAGTCCCGTTCGCTTTGTCAGTCTTCACTAGGTGCAGAGTTATTTTCTTGGAATGTGACCGGGTCTCTGCAAAACTCTTGTAGTTTGCTACAAAATGTGGCTTTGAACCTCAGAGCTCGAGAGAACTGCAAGATAAAAGACAGATAAATGGTAGCTAATACGCACTTGTGGACAGTTTGCTGGGGAGATGAAGGGCGTACAGACGAATAATATAGCGCTCACAAACAGGTTTTAAATTGAAAATAGCTTTACCGCACGTTGTACACCATCTAACATTTGACAATTCATGGCCACCAAACCCAAAAGAAAGCACAGTGTGTTGAACTGGACTATATTGAGGAAATATCACAGGGAAGGCATGCTATTAGATCAAACTGACTGCGCAAGAGTATGAACACGCCTTACACTGCACTTCAGCAAGATACAACACATATCCTGTTCAATATGTTTTATTACATACCTACTGCTTAGGCCTGTACAACTGTGTTTCAGTCTGCTTACCGCTATCTTGTTGCGCTTCCCGGTTGTGTCAGGATAACCGCTCACCGCAATTGCTGAAGTGCTAGTCGTGGCCATGAGTAGCATAGACAGGAGCAGGAGGGCGACTTTCCAAGACATTTGCGTATATTGTTGAGTGCTCTTCTTTGCAGTCCGTTGTCGACTATGTCGATGGTTCGTGTGGTCAAATTAAGGCAAAGCTATAAACCCCAGCTTTATAGCTGCCGCGTCAGAGTGTTCCAAAGCCACACAATGGTTGGTTAAAAATAGCTAATTTAAAACAACGCTTGGGAAATCTTCTGTGAACAAAAAGCACATTAGTTGCAGCAAAAACAAGGACGCGCCAGTGAATTTACATGTGAACAAAATACGCACCATACTGTGCGCGCGGGAGGCTTCCTGTATTCCCCTCACTAACAACCAAATACGCAAATAGAACGTCATTTGTGATTATAGTTACACAGTTTTTCCTGTCACAAGTGAGCTAGCTCTTGACATGCGATTGGAATGCTGAATCCATTTAGTGTGATCTGGATACAAAAAAAAAAAAAAAAAACAAGAAGCATATGGAAAACTTCTATCTGATCTTGACTTTATAACACGGATACAACTAATTCTGTTTGTCTTGTTTCCTTCCGGCTCTTATCTTGTTCTATTTATGTATAGCGTGGCCTTAATTTTGTGATTACATCAAAGCCTCCAGATTTCCGGGAACCCCGGGGATTGGGTTGATTTTTTTTAAATGAGGTTAATTGGCGACTAAACAACGCCAATGCTGATGTATACCTTTATTTTTTTTTTCAACCCGCATTTTAGAGATATTTGTTGTTTCATATGTTTGTATTAGTTTAACGGTATTTTAATGGGTGACGCGATATATGCTATGTATAATTTTACAATAAAATATTACGTACGTTGCAGTGTTCAGAATGATAGAATTTAGTCTTAAGACAAATGAACAGCAAGAACAAAGAATTGCAAACTGGAATACGATAAATAAAACATATACTTTTTTCATTTTGCGCCCAAGAATTCAGTAGCAGGCAAGATTCGATTAGAGATTCCATTTCATTTACACGTCGCATGTCTGACAAAGTATGCTTGTCAGTTTATATTCAACCTGCAATGACGTCGTGCAGATTCTGCACGTGACCTGAGAGTTGAGACGGTCACCAAGTGGGTCGCTCTCTTGGATTCCAGACGTTTTCTGTTTCTGACGGCGACGTGATGCGTTATGCGCTGTTGTTTAGTCGAGACAGAGAGACAATAAGACGACACGAAAAGAGGAAATACTCTGATGCATGACTGTGGAGTTGCCTTTCCTGTAAGAACTAAGCAAAGTTATACAACAAGACAAATCATAAGCGATGGCATTGGTGGTCAATCCATTGATTGTGCCGCCAGTAAAGATTGGTTGGAGGACTTTGTTATTCAAAAACCGTGCAACAAATCGCTTCGTGGCCAAAAAATAAGAAAACTGTCAACACTGCGTGTGCGTGAAGTGTGCGTGTGCGTGAAGTGTATGTGCGTACGAGCTTTTGACGACCTTGGCCAGCAATGCATGTGCAAGCAAATAATGTATTTAGATATAAACACGTATTTGATTGATAGTGGGGACCTTGGGACAAAGGCTAGGATCAGTTTTATTCACCTCGGAAACGTAATGGTAGCCTAAAAGAACACATTATTTTCGGCGTTGTGGGGACTTCACATTTTAAACAATACCAAGTCCCTACAAACCACCAAACATAAGCCTATATGTATAGATGTATGTATGCATGACTTTTGTGTATGTTCAAACTTACATGTAATGTACATGATGTACAGTCACGTTTGTTTAGGTATAGTGTGGAGATTTGATTGCTCACTGGGCAGTTGATCGCGCAACACTTTTCTATCAAGTTCTTGTGCACGACCGCACAGACTGCACCCGAGAGTGCTCGTGTTTCCCTGAAACACGATGTTCACAGAAAAGAAGAAAACCAAGGAAGGCTGGACAAGGTTCACGGAAATTAGATAGGTTCACAACTGGACAAGGTTCACAGGTATAGCGGTACATTTTATTTGCTATTACTGTCATCGTACTTGGGACATAATGTGCAATCCTAACTCCAGCTTACAACCAATTGAAACTTGGAAAGATTAAATGAAAGTCCAGTTCATTCAGTTACAATGCCAGTGCTTGGTAAATATTGGGATTTTAGTTTGGGTGACCCAGTGTGCTTCAGCCGTCATTAATTATCCGTGGATTTCAACTCCCTGTTTTCTTCAGCAGCAGGCACGCGACTGCAGAATTGACTCATCTGTTCACAAAATTTCCTGGTCCTTCGAACTACGTTATCCTGCGTGAGACATGTATAGTAGAAAGTGAGGAGATCTGACCACAGTCGTACGCCTGACCCCCATATCCATGCAGACTGAGTGAAATTCCAGAGAATTACCACGAGTCTCTTGTGTCCCCAATACACTGTTGGGAACATCATACCGCATGATGCCATACGTTATAACAAACTATACCATATACATTATACCACACAGTACATCACACCATAACATACCGCATGATGCCATACGTTATAACAAACTATACCGTATACATTATACCACACAGTACATCACACCATACCATACCGCATGATGCTATACGTTATAACAAACTATACCACTTACATTATCAGACCATTCGCGACCGCAAGATATCGAACAGAACATCACACACTTTATTTCATTACTACACACGTGACCAAGACTAATTGCTTGTAACAAAGTATCCTGTAATTTTGCTTCCAATCAGATAAGATGTGTCCTTTTTACCTACAATGAACTTAGTGAACCAATTCGTAGAAGACAAAAGAGAAAGGGATAATGAAAATGACAAGGGCAGAACCTCTTATATCAGTTACTGTCCGCTCAAAGTGTGACTCAACAAAAAAGTTTATTGTTAGTCCTGTTGCTTTTTCGTTTATTTGCAAGTCTTCCGCTTCTCTCTCTCTCTCTCTCTTTCTTTCTGTTTTTTCCTCTCAGCAGATTTTGTGCTATGCTCTTTTTACTGAATAGGTTTACCGCTTACCTCCTTCCGTGCAGCATGGTTGTCAATCGGCACCACAACATACACAGCTACACTCACAGCAAACCAACAAAAGCACTGAATATTGTGTATCTAACATACTAACATGCAGGGTTTGCCACATAAACTTTAGATTTGTAAAATGCACTATACTTGATGGTTTAGAATTAACACAATGTTTTCACGTAGAAGCTCACCCGAAAATTTCGTTTCCTTCCCGGTATATTTATCTCCCAGCTAGTATGTGACCAACTCATTTGTGCCAGAAAAGCCACAACGAGGACGAGCATCAGAAGTAATTTCTTGCAGGACATCCTCAAAGGTTGATGATTGAGTGTTGGGCAAAGTCAAACGCTCTGGGCATGAAAGTCCTTTAAATAATTGAGCAGTGTAAACTTCCCTCGACTGGCCGTGATTTATTGCGCCGATTAAGCGCTCTTTTGGCAGCTGGGCGAGGTCCTGCTAAGATAATGAGGAAGTCCCTTTTGTATTCAGAACATTTATCGCCGCCTTCAAGAAACCTCGGCATGAAACCATCAACGATATTTATTTTGTTTTGATCTGATTTGTTCTTCGTGCAGCTCTGGTGGCGTTTGTGCCACGGATGTTTGCCAAACTGTTTCTCGCCTCCATACTTCAATAGGCTTCAGTGCACTCGCTTAGATTCACTGTCGTGGCTCTGCGGGGCGTTTTATGCTACTCAATCCAAGCCTAAGTAACTCAATCAGCCATTTTGCAAAATTACTTAATGGTTTTAGTACTGAAAAAAAGATAAAAGGTATGAAATTAAATTACCTTTTACCTTGCCGACGGTTGTCGATCTGTCCCGGAAATATGTGGCACGAGAATGAACTGCGAGAGATTTTGTCGAGCAGATTTTTACTACAATCCTTGTGCAAAACATAAACAGGGAAGCGACTTCGCGCATTACCAACTTTTCATGTTTGTGAATTCTCGGAAATTCACGCAGCGCGCCACACGAGTTCTGTGGAGTGTGTTATCGCGGGGTTTCTGTACGATTGATAGCAATCTCGCGCGCATAAAGGAACTGTGTTATTAAGTGGGAGTCATTCATTACAAGCCATAAATCTAATTACTCTTTCGCACATTCTGTGAATGTATGTTTTTGTGCTTTTAAAAGCACAGTTTCCTAAAGTTAGTGATTGGTTTCCTAAACCACGCACTTTAATTGTCCGCACCGGCTTTGATTTTCCTTTGATCATTTTGTTGTGCTTTACATGAAGCCTGTGATGTTAAATTGGTAAGGGTGACGTTTCCTATCCTTAGTAGCAAGTCATCATTGCAAGTGACTATACACTTCTTTACTCGAGCCGATGCTCTACTACAAGGAAGCTGTGATGGTTGTTTGCTGTTGTGTATCATAAACAGATTACTTTTCGCCAGCATATTAGAGAAACTACGTCACTGTTTAATTTTGCCGCCCCCTACCCGGTCATCTTGACGACAGTGGATATATTTGGCGCCTAACTTCCAAAACTTGTTTTTATGGGAAGTCAGTTCTATTGAGCTACGAAAAAACAAGGATGTTTAATGATTTTTGTTGCGTTTAGACGTTTCTATTTTTGCTTCTGAAACACGACGGCATTGGGCCAAAAAAATGGAGAGTTTATTTGTAGTTTTAGTTCCTGCAAAGTTTCGCTCGGACGTATTTTTTCTATCCTTTACTTTTAACCGCATTTCATCCTAATTGTTAAGGGAGCTTGGTTTAAAAATGGGGTTCTTGTTAAAGCAACATTACAATAAAAGTTACAGAGCATAAACTGAAGACCTTGTTTTTAATATTTCTTTGCTAACTAATAGGTCACTTTCACAGCCATGCGCAGTAACTTTTTCTATGTTTATCATTATTATTATTATTTTCATTTATTTTTTTTTATTACTATATAGATTACCCGTAGGGGCGTGGGGTTGGAGTGGGTGGGGTGGAGTGTGCCGCACGGCAGTCAAAGGGCTCATGTAAAACCCAATCCAATTCCGGACCCCAATGTCAACCTGGTTCCCAGGGCTTTTTACTTTTGGTGGCGCCAAACAGTATAGTTTTTCGAGCATTTAATATAGTCGTAAATTCAGGGGGACCGGTTGAGCGCGAACGCAAATGCAAGGAGGGGAATTCACTTTTTAAGGTGATTACCTAGTTTTGCATTGCGCATCTTTAGTGCGCCTAACAAAAAACGAAAGTTCTTTATACTCTTTACGCAATTTATATTTCGTCGTTTCTTGTGGGAGCAGCCACCTTGAAAGTTGAAACTTGTCCCAGTCAGATTTTACGCAGTTGAAAGAAATCCTACGGATCGGGCCATTTCTGGTTCAAGAGAGCACATACCTTCCCAACAATTTTAGTTGTTACAATAAATTAGTAGCTATTCAAATATATTTTTTGTGACATAGGCGAATAATCAGTGAATAAAGTCGAGGGTTTAGTGATAGTCAGACTGCATTGAAAATTATTGACCCTACTTTTCTAGTATTGGGGTGGGCGCAACAGACACTAGCCCTCTTTTTATTGCATCATTGTGACCCACTTGAGTTGTTGTAGAATTGTGCCAAATCTATGGCAGTATATTTCTAGGGAATCACTTTAACAGCAATCGCGCTGTATGATAAACAAAACGAAGCAAACCAAATGCCTAAATACCTATGATACTTCCCAACTCTCGTGCCCAGATTCTTTCGTCTTAGCCTCGTTGCCGCGGTTAAGGAGGACAACCCTTGGCCTCCCCCACAAAGGCTGAGTCATCTAACATGTCGTCGAAAGATCTCGCTCCGTTTGCCCATTTTGGAACCTTAGCCATTCATGCTGGCCAAGAGCCAGAAAAATGGAATTCCCGAGCCGTAGTTCCACCGATTTCCATGGCCACGACTTTCAAACAGGACAGCCCCGGTGTTCACCGAGTAAGCTAACTGAAACACGTGCAGTATTGTTTTACATTTTGGTTCTAATTTAAACAATATCTCGTGCTCTTTCAGGGATTTGAGTATTCCCGATCCGGGAACCCAACCAGGAACTGCTTTGAAACTTGTGTTGCCGCGCTTGAGACCGCTAAACACGGTAAGTTGTTCCGCTCGAGTCGGCGTGACGTGGCTTCTTTATAGTTTCGCAATTTTCAAGTTAAAAAGAACAACTTACTAGAAATAATACATATATATAGTACTTAGGTAAATAACATAATAAGTCGTAATACTAAGTTGAACTCGATTGGAAATCTGGGAGGGATCCACAGCAACAGAGGGTCAATAATATTTACTTTGACTTTCACCGGCCACCACTCGGTGTTTTCGGTGTTTTCGGTGTTTTTGGTAATACCATCTTAGGCGAGACATTCTGCACCTCCCTGGCCATATCAACGGTCTTTTCATCCCCGATAATCATTTTTGCCACGTGTCTCACATGTGTTGGGGGCGTTACCAGGGTATGTCGATCACCGGCAAATTTCATTTGTTCATTAGGTCTCGCGACGGCTTCAGGCCTGGCGGCCACTACACTGCTGACACATCTCTTGAAGTCTGGTGATCACCTTGTGTGTGTGGATGATGTATATGGAGGTATGTAATTGGAAACGGAAACTGAATGGCAAGCTTTTAAAAATCATTAAAATAAGAGACTAGAGGAGTATGGGTCTTCATAAAACTTTTAAGAGTCTCTCTCTCTCTCTCTTTTTTTTTTTTTTTTTTTTTTTTTTTTTTTTTTTTTTAATATTTGAAGAGTTGGTTTACTAAATCCTCTATATAAATATCTTTTTCAGGAACTAACCGCTACTTTTCAAGAGTTGCTGGTCCCCATATGGGAATTGAAATAACATTTGTGGATGCCACAGATCTGGAAAAGCTGAAAACTGCTATTCAGCCAAACACTAAAGTATGTACTGTACTATGCTTGAAATCTGTGCTAACAAAGACATTATTTTGTATCTACTGTATAGTTAATCTGTTTGAGGTGTATAAAACAGGTTGTGTGGTACATGCAGTTCAACCATAAAATTACCCAATCCCATTCAATGAATAAACCTTGCCTGCAATATTGTTTTGGCTTTGCATATTCAGATGATGATGCATTACCCCTATTTGAAGAGTTTATATTGCTACTGTAGATAGCACTTGCTTGCTGTCCACAAACATCCTCATATAAATTAATTCTCTGACAGGATTTCTGGATTTTAAAGTGGAAATCCTTTTTCTTAGTTTGTGGGGACGTGAGTGGGTGAGGGGGGAGGGGTTATAACACCAATGAAGTGTAAGTTTTACAAGTATAAAATTCATTCAAGTGATGATTTTGTTTTATCATGTTTGGTTAGATGGTATGGTTGGAGACTCCAACAAATCCCCTGCTCAAGCTGATTGACATTGAAGGAGCAGCAAAAGTTGTTCATGAACATAAGGTACTAAGCATTCTCTTGCATTGTGGATTTTGTTGTTGTATCCAGTGTATTGTGGAATTCTTTCCTTTGTTTGTGGATTGTCTTTTTATATTTAGGTTGCACAGGGTTGATGTTACATATTAATGATCTTATTGCTTTTATCAAACCTAATTTAATCTGTCATCTCTGTTTGCTGTTAGGATGTTATCTTGGTTGTGGACAACACTTTCATGTCCTCATATTTTCAGGTGCGTGACTTGTCTTTGTTTTTTCTTGCTTGCAACATATGCACAGGTGTCAACTTCATTAAATTTTCAGGTGGTAGAGTGCAGTCTGGGATTGACAGAAATCACTTCCCACTTGCACACAGGGCCATTCAGCTGTCACATAATTCGCCTGTGGTCCCAAGGGACCTGGTGGTGTACTGTATGTAGCAAAATATAGTTGCAGTCATGCAGATGGCTTTGGGTTCAATGTTACTTTTTGTTTTAATATTCTTCTATTTTAATCCTCAGAGGCCACTGGCTCTTGGAGCAGATGTTGTCATGCACTCTGTCACCAAGTACATGAATGGTAAGAAGTGCCACTACATCTTATTTAAAATTATTAAATACATCCTACTTAAAATGATTAGCTTACTGGGCTACAGTGTAGTTGTGATTAAAATGTCAACATTTGTCTACACCATCAATTCATACAGTATTTGATAGTGTTTTACCATTTGCTGATGCTCATGTGATAATCTGGGTGTGGATTTTTTTTCAGGCCACTCTGACACAGTCATGGGAGTCATCTGCACAAGTGATGATATCATAGCAGAAAAGCTCAGATTTCTCCAGAATGGTAAGTGAGCATGTTGAGGATAGAGTGTCCATAATCTGTGACTGTTTGGGTGACAAAAGTTTGCAGCCAGCTCAATATTCACTTGTTTGTCCTCCAGCTGTTGGACCAGTTCCAAGTCCTTTTGACTGTTACCTTGCCAACCGTGGACTAAAGACCCTGCATGTGAGAATGAAACAGCACCAGGCCAATGCAATAGCTGTTGCACAATTCTTGGAAAGTAATCCTAGGGTTCAAAAAGTGAATTATCCAGGTTAGGCCTCCTTCATGAAATAACATGCATACAACAAGATCTAATATCCTCTAGGCTTTTTGAGTGCCAGAAATGGAAAGAGTGAAAAAATGTATGTGTAGGAATGCAAAATTTTAGGCTCATTGCATCTTTTAAAGTTCAGAAATATTAAGAAGATTTCCATGAGAAAAGTTGCTGGTGTCGCAAAAGGGCTTGTGTTCAACCTAATATTTCTAATAAGGTTCTATGGTTGCTGAAAAAGTTTTTGTGTTTCACAGGATTGCCATCACACCCCCAGCATGAATTGGCTAAGAAGCAGATGAAAGGATTTGGTGGCATGGTGACATTCTACATCAAAGGAGACATTGAGAACTCCAAGAAGTTCCTGAAAACTTCAAAGGTCAGCATAATTGGATCATGCTCTTTGTTGGTTGGCTGCTGGAGGTCCTATTCACTGGCTTGCTGACTTCTGTTGGGTGTCTTGTTCTTAGTTGACTGTCCTGTGGCCTTTTGGCTACCTTTTTATCTGACTTGTTGGGTGTTGTATTGGCTTTGCTGAGGTCTGGCATCCTGTTGGGTGTCTTGTTGGATGTGTTGTCTGTCTAGATGTGTGTCCTGGTGGGTGTCCTGATGGATGTCTTGTTGTCTATCTTGTTTTTGTCTTGTGTCTTGATGGGTGTCCTGATAGGTGTCCTGATGGCTGTCTTGTTGACTGTCTTGTTGTGTGTCCTGTTGTTTGTCTTTATATGTGTCCTGGTAGGTGTCCTAATGGGTGTCTGTTGGATGTGTTGTTGTGTGTCCTGATGGGTGTCCTGGTTGATTTCCTGATCGGTGTCCTAATGGGTGTCTTGTAGATGTTTTGTTGTGTGTCTTGTTGTGTGTCCTGTTAGCTGTCTTGTCTGTCTTGCTGTCTGTTTTTGTTGTCTATTCTGTTGGGTGCCTTCTTGACTTTCATGGACATGCAAAAAATATATGTACTTTTTATTTCAGTTGTTTACACTTGCAGAAAGCCTTGGAGGGTTTGAAAGTTTGGCAGAGCTGCCGTAAGTGCTATCGTTGTCTCAGGAATAGAAACATAATTTATCTCCCTCATGTGAGATACACATTCATTAAAGATGTCAGATGGATTAGTTGCTCATGCAGGGTAAGGATAAATGTAGGTGTTAATAGGACAATGCTTTTCTAACGGCAGCTTTGTACATATTTTGTTTCAGTGCTGTCATGACGCATGCTTCCGTACCTGTGGATCAGAGGAATGCTTTGGGAATCTCTGATACTTTGGTGAGAGTTCTGATCTTTGTGGTTATTAGAAAGGAGCACTTCAGTCGATACATTGCACATTTACACACACAACATGAGAAAGTGATGCATTTATATGTACCTGAACGTCAGTCATACGTCAGTATGTTTTGTAATGACACAGGTGTTTCATATTTTCTTGACAGATTCGTCTCTCTGTGGGACTAGAGGATTGTGAAGACCTCATTGAAGATATTGATCAAGCCTTGAAAGAAGCTGTAAGCGTGATGACGTGCTAGGATAACTTATTGGCTTTGGAAATGCTGTAGATATATTGACTGACAGGTAGCACATTCTGGGAAAAGAGGAAAATTATGTTACAAAGCACACATGCTTCTTTGCTCTATTAGAATATATGCTTTGTGTGTTGTTGTTGTTGTTTTTTTTAGTTTAATTCTCAAACAATGATGCACTGTATTGTTTTTCTGTCTAGGTTCCTGATTCACTGATAAATTAGATGCCCCAGAAACGCTGCCTACATACTCAATGGTTGGTATATATACAACTGCATGCTCAGCTATGATATTCAGAAGTTATGAGTGACTGTAAAATTAAGTGTTCTGTATGATGAGTTTTTGCAAGAGATCAAGTTTTTAAAGGTGTCTGACAAGAATGAGACCTATAAAATAAGTCATTTTAAATAAACTACTTTAATTTGTGACTGTCACGGTTAAAATAGTATTATTAAGGTTTGTGTTATTTGTCTTTTGTAGATCCCTCTGGCTCCTGAATAACAAGTCACGGTTCATTGCATCAGTAAACGTCAACTCATGGAATATTAGATATGTGGACAAAACAGGGCTGCAGCAACCTTAGAATCTTTTATTTTTTCTTAAAATATTGCCAGACTTCATTCTATTTTAAAATATGGATTCACACTACAGTATCAGCGAGAAATTATGATTTAAAATCACAATTTATTGTTATATTTTGGGTATGTGTACCGGTATTTATTGACTCCTGATTATGGGACTTGTGTGACACTAAAGAACAAATAAAAACAGTAGCATAGAATCGTGCTGTGTTCAAAATAGTGCACAGTGACTTAGCTCCTGAATTGCAGGCTTTTCTCGAGGTTGAAGTGTTTGGGTTGTTCACTGGGCTGCGACGAAGTACGGGTATAGGGATGGAAAATCGTCGATCCATTTATACACGCCTTCTTCCAATGCACGCTTTCTTCCATAACACGTGCGCGCAGGTGTGGCTGCGTGCACGTTTGCGGGGAGAAAGAGGCCGATTTATAATCCTTCAAGGTTAAGGAAATTGTATCAGAGCGTCAGTGGCATAACATTCAGGGTCATAATTTATCCAGCCGTTTAGGCTATGCTAGTCGAGAAAGTCCTCTAGCGCAACACTTCTTCCCGCAACCTTGTTCCCAGGGCCATCCGCGGCAGAATTCCCGCCCCCTGGGCCTTTCTCTCCCCAGGCCTGCGCTTTCCATGTGACGATGGCGTTCCTTCGGGACAAATCTGTGTACTGCATAACGACGGACGAGATAACGGAGCCACAGAGAGAAGTGTACAGTTATGTGTGTCTTGCTACTGCGGCCTTATCAGCTTTAGGTGCTTGTGTTCAACTAAGAGGTTGGTACAAGTTGATCAAGACGGCTGAGACTCGCCGGATTCCGTCGCCAACACCGCATATTGTGTTTTCTCTTGCCTTGGCAGACGTATTCGCTTGTGTTGGTAAGATTACTTTTGTACGGACAAAATATTCATGTTTTAATTAGGATAAGACGACCAGTGCTTTAGTCAAGGGATTACGATGCAACACACCGGGGGGAATTCGGAGGGGTGAAACTTTAATTGTGTGATAGATTAAGCTAGAACAATAGAAATTCTTTCTTGGGATCTGGAAAACCTGGTTTCTACTCCAGCGTGTTGGAACACCGAGGACCTCGTCCAAAGTGGATTGGGGAGGGGAAGGGGGTTAAGGGGGTATAGGCATTCCTTGAATCAAAAATAATGCTAATTCAGTGTTCTATTTGATAAATTAGTTTTGATAACTTTTGACATGCTCAAGAGAAAGAGATTTTAACTGTTTCTAGTGTTGCTTTGATTTTCAGGTGTCATAGCAATGTCCATACTGTTTATCACCTTTACACCACCAATCAAGATCAAGCCAACACTTGCAGAGCCAGCTAAAACATGGTACTGGTATATTGGAGTTCCAGTTGAGGTATGTTCACCTTGGCACAGCTGAGTTTTGTTTAAGATACTCAGAGTTTTATGTATCTGCATATTAATTACCAGAATTTATTAATAAAACGTACAGTACATAGTTGGGGGGAGGGGAGGGCAAGGGGTGGGAACAGACAGGGCAGGAAGTCAGTGGGAGAAGAGAGGTGAGAGGTGGGATTAACATATAACAATTTGGGTGAAATAGCAAAGAGAATTAATGGGATGGATGGGAACTTTACACCCACCCCTCTCCCCCCATCCCTCCACTCACTACTTACATACTGCATGGGTCTAAATGAATTTGACTGAGTGTACAATAACTGAATTATTCATAAGGTGTGTGTATGATTTCTCTTGTTGCAATGAGCAGTATGTGCATCTTGTACATGGCTGTGCCACATTTGATCATCTTCAGTTTTGTAAATGTTTCTTATTTCCTATTGTTTCCTCTGTAGTCATTTACAATGTTCTCCTATGTAGCATCATATATGTGGACATTGATGTATGCTATAGACATCTGCCTTCAAGTTCATAACCATCACAAGAGGTAGGTACATTAAGTCAGCTAAATGATCATGACATATACATGCTTGCATTTGAAAAATGGCAACAAGGCAGAATTTATGTAATACTGAAAGGTATTTGTATCCTTCCAAGCATTGAAATCATCTCCTTTTGCAAGATAGCATATAAAGCAACATAATAATTTATAATGTATTTATACAGTATGTGTTACTTTGTTTAATTGCACAATTTCTTTTCTATACTGCCGGTAGATGAAATCCTTGATATTTGATGACCAATCCATGACTGGTGGATAGTAATATTGTACAAAGGTCTTGTCTGTTTACCAGTCTTTTCCCTTCGTTAAAATAAGCATTTAAAGCAATTTTACTTTAGTGTGTTCTCATTTTCCTGCAGTGTCCATGGTTGCATGTACCATCTAATATCCTGGCTTGTACCAATGTGGATTGTTGGGTGTGGACAGTATGGATTTCTTGTAAATACCAAGCCATAGTAAGCCAGTGAATTATCTTTATCTTTCTAACTCCTTGGTATGTCAACACATCATCTGTTCATATATATGTATATATATATATTACTTATATTCACTTTCAAGTTAGAATGCCTATAGATGTGTAAAACTGTACAAAGTAACGTAGCTGATAAATAAATTTGTTATGTAATTCAAAGTAGATATCATACATGCACACATTTTTTTTAGCTGTTCATTTGGTGAAAGGACGGCACTACACTACATGGTGTGTTATGTTCCACTGCTGATAGTCATGTTGATGCTTCCACCGATATACTGGATAACAAACCGAAGAAGTAAGTTTGATGTACAGTATACTTCAGCAGACATATCAGCTATCCCATGTTATGCTAGTGTCCCACATACTGAACAAGCTTCATCTCCCACATAACATGCAAATCTCCTGCATACAAGCCTCATTTCTCGCATATTTCTCCCACATGTGCCTTATCTCCATGAAATCTTCAGCTCCAAGCTAGTTTGAACTTTTTTTCACATAAAATGTCTTCAAAATGGTGTTATTTTAGTATCAATGTTATGACAAGTTTTAAATTTTAGCTTACCAATTACCTGCCCCAACCCCACCCCCTGAGATTTCTTTCTCATTTCCAGGCTCTTTTCCCTACTTGACCAAGTGGGCCCCAGACTCCTGGCTAATCTCCCATATCATATATTTTTTGGAAGTCGACATGTGTGACTCAGGAGAGCAGACCGAATAAGTTAAAGCTTGACATATAAAGAGGTTATTACACAGGAAGGAGTGCAATACGGCGGAGTATTTTTACTCCGGAGTCAGTTTTATTTTTTCAAGCCTGCTTCAGGCGAGAAAAAATAAAACTGACTAGTAAAAATACAGCCGTATTGCACGACTTTTCGTGTAATAAATTGTTTATTACACGACAAACGAAGCAGGGCAAACATTCTTGCCGTGGGCAAAATGGAACAAAAAATGACGCGTTCATAAACTTTGCTTGCAAAAACTGATCACGTAAGCTAATGAACCAGTTGATCTGGTTTCTGATGAGTGCAACATGCTCCCATCTTTGCACTTGTTTTGGCCTGTATTTGCACTTGAAAATGTGAAGTCGTGTAATAAACTGGATTTATTTATTATTACATGAAATTTAGTGAACCAGTTTTTCACATCCTCTTTGCATCATGAGTTTATAGTGAAACAATATTGCATTATCTTGCTATTTAATAACTTATTTCCTTTCAGTTCGTCAAAACATAAATGGTGGCGGTTATTTCACTGACAGAGAAAGAGAGTTCCTAAAAGCAGTCCGCAAAAAGTTTCTCTGCATTATTGGTGTGTTTTTCTTATGGTAAGGATCAGTTTATGAGAGAACATAAAGTTGTGGGTTTGAAATCTTATTTTTTCAGTGAACATGAACAAATAATAATAAATTGTTGATAAATAAATAAGTTGCACTTGATAAACCTGAAGTTACATTGTTTTAAACAGTTGGATCCTGAATGTTATGGATGGACTTCATGATGTTATTTATCATTTAGAGGATGCATATACTAAAGTACACTTTCCACTGTGGATGTGCGAGGTTTGTTAAATATTTTACTTCCTTTTGCTATCAACCACAAGGTCAGCTGCTCACATTTACATCTATAAGTAAAATACACACAATATGTATAAATAAGCCTTGCAACCCTAACCCTGAGATCAAATATATGTATAACGATGTATCCAAGGTTGATGGGGATAAGCTCAAGTGTTAGCTCTTTGTCAGAACAAACATTGTTTCTTGTGTTTGGGTGACTCTACAGAGCCAGTACTAATCTGTGTTACTGTCTCCAGGCTGTTATCAATCCACTACAAGGGTTCCTGAACTGTCTGGTGTATGGACAACACAAACAGTTTGTCCACGGCTGTTGTCAACAAGGGGATGAGAACACAGAGTACATAATTACCGAGGTTAGTTCCACACTTCTGCCTTCACAGCTGGAGGGACCACATGATCACAGGCATCCACACCCTTTGCCAGAGTGGTTTGGAACAAAAAATTGCAAAGACAGTGATGAAATTTTATCATCTTCAGAGAGTTTGAGCACACCATTTTCAGTCCGACTCTTAGGGGAACATAAAAGGCTTTAGCAAAAGTAGCTAGGTAAAAAGTTAACCGATTTTAGCTTGTTAAGTATCAGTATATTGATTGTCTCACTGTATCAGCTTGAACTATTAAGCAGGAGATAATCTG
Source organism: Plumapathes pennacea (assembly GCA_964036295.1). Lineage (NCBI taxonomy): Eukaryota > Metazoa > Cnidaria > Anthozoa > Antipatharia > Myriopathidae > Plumapathes > Plumapathes pennacea. The sequence continues at coordinate 26,463,128 of OZ038466.1, forward strand.
ACATTATTGTCTATAGTGAACTACTGTACATAAATACTGCCTATGATCAGCATTATGATCAGCATAATTTATTATTGCTGGAAGGCCAAGTTTGATTCTATGAATATTGTTTACTTCATGATCCCAGTTTGGCATTTCTTTGAGAATTGTTTGTTGTGGCAGAGTAAAAGTTAAATATATGCAGTATTTTAAGTGTATTTTGATGTAACAAGTATATTACACATGCAATAATAAGACTGTGTACTGTGGTTCATGAATTAAGACTTGATATGGTACAGAGTACCATACAAGCAAGTGACCCAGTATGAATGCAGATCATTGAATTGCAAAGTATCAGATTCTATAGTCAGAATATGTAGCTAGAGTTCACTGCTTCATGTCAAGTGCAGAGTCACTGCAAATTTCCTCCAACTCCCTTGTTCTGGAGTTCTTAGATCACCAATGATATCATCACTTCTGAAAATATATTAAAAAAATATATTTTTAATGGCAAATGTCAACACACAGAAAGTCTTCCTGTATTTCAAATGGATCCAGTCATTTGCATGTGTTCCAAGAACTTTGATATCAATATTATTAAATACCAAAATACTGTAGAGGTTAGGGTTCACCCTTCCCCTGGGTTACTTTTGGTCTGGAATTGAGTACGAAGTTTACAGGGATAGTTACTGTATATAAGGAATCTCGGACAGTTTGGAGAAAGGTCAGTTGTGAGTATCTTGTGTGCCCTACCTTAGCTCTTGTTTGTTGTGAAGGATGTGGAAGTTTGCTGATGGGATAAGAAGTCGCAGTGCCAGCCTCTTTTTTAGGGAATCAACAACTTCAGTGTCTGTCACCACAAGTCTAGAGAGAAAAAAAGAAAAGAAAATATGTTGCTGAATGTGCTAAAATACTACATCTCTTGGCATGAGTCTACTCTACATTCTTTAGTTACCAATAACATCATGTTAAACATGTATTTCCCACCCACCCACTCCTACCCCATGCTGCATAATGCATAACAAATAGTTTTTAAATTACATGCCACACCTCAAATTGTCTTTGTTGGGTTTGAGATTCTCCTGAACCACTGCATCAGTTATTTCTGAAGTGTCATCACTACCAATCAAGTCAGTATCGGTGTCGGAGAATTCCTCCTCGTCTGGTGACATATGAAAGTACATGATGTGGATAATAGCATTTTAAAAGTACTGTAATGAGAGGGACTACCTGTACCATTACATGCATAATCTATAGTAGAGTCTGTTACACCAACTTTCTATAAACGATGTTGAAGGTTGGGGGGAGGGGGCTAGCTCAGAAACATTGTTTTAGATTTTCCAATAAATTGATCTTTGCAAAAGAAATGACCACCAAACAGTTTGATAACATGTTGCAGGTTAGGGTCCATCATTTGTAAATGAATGGTTTGCTACAACCCAAGTTTTTTTTTTTTTTTTTTTTTTTTTTTTTTGTGAGTTACCTTGGTCAGCAAACACCAGCTCATAATATAAATTATTGGCTTTTCTGTAGGACTCTGGCCAGTTATAGCCTTTGCCTTGGGGTCTGTAGGGCTCGTGTTTGATGCCCTCATCACTGGCTTTCATACTTGTCCCATATACATAATAGAGGCGCTTATTTTTTCCATCCTTCTTTGCTCCTTTGAAGACATAGTAAAACTTGAACCGCTCTTCTGCAGGGATCTCGGCATCTGAGGCAAAAGTTAATAGTGCATAAATTACTCTTAGCACAGGAAAATACTGGATATTAGATTGCGATGTAAATATTTCAACACGTCAAAATCATATAAATAAACGTCTGCGGAAGAGCATCATGAACTTGTACAAAATACATTAGCCTGTATAGCAGCTCTCCCAGGGAAGGGGAGGCTACAGTCTGATCGTTAATGCCAGGAGGAGACCAACTGCCCTCCTCCCCATTCCCCCTCCTGGTATTTGCACTTGGACCAGACTCCCTACACTCCCCTTTCTGGGAGAGCTGCTATGCAGCCCAGAAATACATTTAAAAATTACTAGATTAATTTTCACTTAGTTTGTAATTAGTACAAATTAAATATTAACTATCAGTAAATATAATATAAATTTCTGCAATAATTAACAGTTAATATATGAATAATTATTACATAAATTACCTTCACTGAAGTCGTCCAAATGTGGGTGATAGAAATAGCCTGTCTTAACCTTTGTCTGTTGTCCTTCTGGTGAGCTCTCTTGCTTCATTTTCTCGTCTGGAAGTCGATACCGAATAGTGCCATGATGAAGGTCGATAAGTGCTGGAGAGTCCAATGTTAGTTGCTGCAGTACAGATGGAAAGTACTGACTTTTAATTTCACCAAAAAAATACCATCCAAACTTCTACTAGAAGTCAGTCAACATAAGGCACGAAAAAGATATTGGAGATTACGACTATACGCCCTTCCTTTCTTCTCAAGCCCGAGATCAAAGCATCGGGGGAGGGAAATAATGGTGTTCTGATATTTAACAATACCTGATTCTTCCCCTTGCTCAACGCTTCAGCCCTCGGACTGATCAACTCCGAGTTCTGTCGAGACACGGATGAAGTAGTTCCCATCTTGAACTCAAGTGACTTGGAGACGGCGAAATCACAAAATGCAGTTGATTTTTGTCTGATATTCGCGGGATCATGGCAGCAAAACGACCGTCATTTGTTTACTGATCAACCATAGTATGTGGCCTCGTTTTGAACGATGACGTCAAACTACCGAGTGACGTCTGTGCCCGCGAACCGGTGTTCAGCGTCATCTCTGAGCGACCAGGCCTCCTTCCATTGCTCGAAAAAAGTGACCGACAATGAAAAGAATGAGTGAATTTCAAGCCGTTATCATGGCGGCCGGCAGCGGCTCCAGGATGTATCCTCTGACTGAAAATATTCCCAAGGCCTTGCTGCCTATTGGCAATCTGCCAATGATCTGGTACCCAATCAATCTGTTGGAAAAATCGGGCTTTGAAGGTGACTTGGTCGTTCCACTTCTCAAGGGGAGGGGGGGATGCTTCGAAGAGTACCATGCAGTTCGTAAGTTTTGTTGGTTTTCCCCTGCTGTTAAGTAACCTTCATTCATGCGTGTTTCCTCGTGTTGTTTTGGTTCACAGAAGTGATAGTTGTAGTCCTAGAATCAACAGCAAACCAAGTGAGCCAAGTGCTGACCTCAATTTGTGGCCCCAAGTTAAGACCTGATGTAGTAGCAGTTCCAGATGCTGACGCGGGAACTGCAGACTCTCTGAGGCACATAAGGGAGAAAATTAAGGTTGATCCTTATTCTGTTCAGAAATCAATAATAATATTGAATTGTGTGTGTGTGTGTGTGTGTGTGTGTGTGTGTGTGTGTGGAGTTTTCCTTTTTTCTCTTTTTTTGTTGCACTTCCCCCAGTTTTATACTCTTCTAATGTACCAGAACCCTCAATGGTTCTACCTTCTAAAAAATGTAGCAATTGAAATATCTACAAAATATATCAAATCAATACAATAATTGAAATATCTACAAAATATATCAAATAAATACAACAATAACCTGAGAGGGGTGGGGATGGTAGTTGTGTACATGTTTAAAGAAACTATTTCAAGTGACATTTCTTGCAGGTTCATGTAAAATATATGATTGTATTTATTTTTCTATCTCTTTCAGAAAGATTTTTTAGTTTTAAGCTGTGACCTGATAACAGATGTGGCACTACATCGACTCGCTGATATCCATCGTAGTTATGATGCCACGGTTACTGCCCTTTTTGCCCAAATCCCAGAGACAAGTGCTGATCGAGAAGCAATGAGTAACCCAAAAGCAAAAACAACAGCTACAACCTCATGTGAGTACCAGCAGATCAGTGATGTACTGTATTGTTAGTTAGCCCAGCAATCAAGATGAACACTGACCAAGCGTGTTTTACTATCGGTCAACTGTTGGCACAAAAAATTATTGCTAAAGTACACTTGGTCTGAGATAACAATTAGCAACAACATCATACATCACAATGTTGTACAAGAGTTTTTCCTTACATCAGTGTAGTTATGATCATTTTTATAATGTTTCAGACCAGCGTGATTATATTGGGCTTGATTCACAGCAAGACAGGCTGTTGCTTTTTGCTGCAGAGGCTGACTTGGAGGAAAACTTGACAGTCAGGAAGTCTCTCTTACAAAGGTACACAGCTGTTTAGGCATGCTACACACAGCTAATAAATGAACACTTTTTTTAGATACATACCAAAACATATCTATAATACTGAATACAATATTGATATTTATTTACAGTTATATAATGTACAGTCAGCTCTCTCTAAGGTGGACACCCACAGGACTAGATTTAGTGTCCGCCTTAGAGAGGTGTCCGCTTAGAGGGAGTTTGCTGTAGTTGTAAAAGATTTGCAGTACCTTGTTTTTTCTCATTCTGTGGCTTGGTCTTTCTCCAGATACCCATGTATCAATATTGTTACAAGTTTAATGGATGCTCACCTTTATATATTCAAGAAGTGGGTGGTGGATTTCCTTTCAGAAAACAAGTATGTACAACCACATGTGTGTGTTTGTATCTGTTAAAAACTGTATGTTGTGAAATCAAGTTTTGTGATGCAGGTTTTTATCCCGCAGATCAATTAATTCTGTGAAAGGAGAACTTGTTCCATATTTAGTAAAGAAGCAGTTTCACAAAAAGAAGAAAGTTGGCTATCCTTCTGGAACAGATGCAGCCTCAGTTTCTGTGGGTGGTCCTGAGGACAATAAAGCAGGTGCAGTGCCTGATGTTGCACAGACTTATAGCATACATTATAACCATATCGACTGTACGCCCATAATAACATGTACTACAACTAGTCAAACCAAGGAACACTCCACTATCATCAACATGATCATATTAAGGATTTCACATATTCAGGCCTTGAAACTTCCAGTGTAACTCACCTAATCAGCAAGTTAGTTATGTTTCATGCAATAGTGGTTATATTCATGTACATGGTGTAAACCCATGCAATGTTGTTATTTTCAGATATTTTTGGTTTTGTTCATGAAGACAACATAACATCTGTCTGTAGGGACCTTTCATCTTGGAGTGACTCAGCACATATCATAGGAAATTGTATCAGATGTCATGCTTATGTGATGGACAATGGATTATGTCTGCGTTCTAACACTTTGCCCATGTACATGGAGGCAAATAGACTGGTAATTTTGCAGCTAGTTTACTCTTATTGTATTATAAACTGTTTTAAATATTAAATTTTATATTTTTTGCTAAATTTATACTTGCAAGTATGTGCATCCCTGTAAGTCATGTACTTTGAACTGCTGGTAGCTCTTGATGTTATTTATTTATTATTTATTATTTATTATTAATAATTATTATTAATGTATGAAACTAGTACTTTGGCATTGCAAAAATTGAATTGGGATTTACAAGACTGACAATACCCTGTGTACGTAAAGTGCCTTGTGAAATAACATTGTCTTTTTCTCTTTCTTTTTTGCAGATTCCCCGACAGCTTTCTTTACTCAGTGCTAAAGAAATTTCCCTTCTTCACCCTTCAGTTATCATCAAGCCTAAATCACAGGTTTGTTCACGATCAATATTAAAATACTATTCTTGTGAGGTATTTACATGTGACAACATTGTAGATTGTACCTTTTATTACACAGGTTGGGAAACTGGACTGTATGGTAGATGAGTGTGTATCTATTGGTGAGAAAGTTTCAGTGAAAAAGTCTGTCATTGGGAAACACAGCACAATCGGAGAGAAAGTGAAGATTACCAACTCAGTTATCATGGACCATGTCACTATTAAAGAAGGGTAAAAACAATGCATTATTCAATCATACTGTCTCTGTATTTACATGTTTTGCTACACTATGCAGTACAGTATGGTTAGGTTTAGAAATTAAAGCCCTTTGGTGTTGATGTTTTTGTCCAAATTTGGTAAAGAGAAATGTGAATATTGTTATTTATTATTATTTCCACTATTTGATATTATTGTAACAGCTGTTTCATTTTATTAGATGCAATATTCAAGGAAGTATCATTTGCACCAGTGCATACATCAAGGAGAATGCAGTTCTCAAGGACTGTCAGGTTGGCAACTCACACACCGTACAAGAAGGCGGTAAGGGGAATGTGTTGTCTTGTACAGTAATGAATTCAGTATTCTTTTATTTCGTGTCTCATGTGGCAGAGTTGGGTTTTTTGGCTAGTCATGTAATGTCAGCACTCATACTGCTGTCATTGTGACTTTTGCAATATGTGTTCAGTTGTACATTCAACACTGCACTTACAAGTATAGCATTATAGTACAAGTTTAGTTCCCTTCATTTTCTCTTGTACAGCTGACTTGAAAGGGGAAGCTATTGTTGCTGGCCAAATGATGGATTTTGAGTGAGCTGTGCTATGAAGAACACTCCCCTATCTTCTCGACCAATGATGGGTGCTGAAGTTTTACTTTCATGTGGCTGCAGTATGTCTTTCATATTGGTTTAGACAGTGCACTGTGGAGAACTTGACAGCATGTGTTATTTATAGCTACATGTGTTATTGATTGCTACATCACTCATAGTTAACATGTTGTGTATCCCTGTGGGATCGGAGGGCCATTACCATACTGGGGTTGAAATAGCCCTTTCATACTCCCTCCAGTAAAACTGTACACAGTAAATAAGAAAACAGTAAATCTGTGACATTTGGAAATACTGCATCTAAGCTGATCAGGACCAATGAAGAACCTATGACATATTTTAGCTCCTTATTGACCATTTAAACTACCAAAAAGCATCCTTTTTTCATAACTGAGGCTTGTGTAAACAGGTTGCCCCCTATTGACCATCATTAGGAGTTACCCCCTCCCCATTTTTACAGCAAAAGTTCTAATTTTAGCTTGACAATCTCTTGTTTCCAGGTTCTCTCTCCATAAATATATTTTGAGGTTGCACATCTGGACTTTTTAGTCTGAAACTAAACCTCTCAAACATGTTAAAACGAGGCAAAATAAATAGAAAGTATTTTAACTACTGAAATATAAATACTGATGCTTTTAGCTATGTGAAAATATACACACCCCTTCCTCAGTTTTTCTTCCTACCCTGTACATACATCCAGCGCTCATGGAATTTCCATGAAAGGAACGTTCATCTATTCTTCTACAGCTGCTTCCACGTTCATCCAGTCCTCTTGTTCCTGGTTTTCATCACTTGACTCTGACGCATTGCTCAGAATTGTTGTCATGATTCTGTTGAATTCTGCAGCGTTGTCCACGTGGATGTCATGACCCGCGCGCTCAACGATGTACACATCTACCTCGGAGTCTGGTCTCAAGCATTTTAATTCGTAAGCTGTGCGATGATCGAGAAACGAAGCGGAGCCGTACATTATTGCGATAGAAATATTTGGATGTAAATCTTTCGCACGTTTTATCATGGGATTCTTGGCCCAACACAACCAAAAATTAATATTCCGGAACGCATTTTCTCCCGATGGGTTCTGTGCGTTGCAGTGGTAGATGTAGTCTAAGATGGTAGAATCTTTCCACAGTCGAGATCTTCTTTTGTTGTAGTCATATCGGGCCAGACGAGCAAGCCAGGGTCCGAGAGGGCCAAACGCTCTGATGGGAGAGAGAAAATTGCAGCTGTTGAATACGTAATTCGCACAGTGAAACCACAATGGCAGGGTGTTGTTATCCAGAGGAGTTTGAGGATGTCTGTCGACCAGTCCATACGGCAGGATGGGGAATCCCCAAGGATCTGATAGCACAAGGCTTTCAACTCGCTCTGGATACTTCAAAGCGTAGGCCGTCACCAGATAACCACCAAGGCTGTGACCCAAGAGAACAAACCTTTCCAGCCCTACCACTCGTCTCCATTCTTCAATGTACTGTACAAATTTCTCCTCCACTTGAAGAGCATCGACTGGGAAATCAGGTCGTGAACTACGGCCAAAGCCAGGTAAGTCAAAAGCGTACACTGCACGATTTTCACTTAAGGAATCAAAGTTATCTGCCCACCAACAAACACCGCTAATAAAGCCATGAACAAGTACCAGGGGAGGCTTGCGTGTAGCCGCCGAGTTTACTTTCAATGTCCACATTTCAACAGCTGCGTCAACACGCACAAACTCTCCCTCCCATGGCCTCTTAACACGCGCCAAAATCTTGCATTCGGCATCTTCGAGTTTCTCGTGGGAAGAAGGGATCCAGAGGCTTGTGATCCAGTTGGAAATGGCAGAGAATGCAGTCGCCATATTCCATCGGTTTGTTTACAAACAGTAAAGTATCACGTGGCCGACCCTTGTACCCAGGGCCGTCCGCGTGAGGTTACTCGGCTGCAAAATTACCCAAAGAGGACAGGGTAGGGTACTCAGAATTTGGGGTGTGGTTTGATTTGATTTTCCAGGTGATTTCTTTACAGGGTCAAGATTTGTACCATGACCAGACTTTCAACCACATGATTCTCGTATAAAATACAACGCTTTTGTGACCTTGGTCAGTAATTTGACCATATCCAGTGCTTTTTATGCTTCTCTCTGAAAACAAAACAAGCGGGTTTTTTTTACTTTTGTACCTTTGTACCTAAAGTGTGGGGTAATCCAGTCAGAATAGCTCATCGTCAAAAGTCCCTGTCCCATTCATCACTTCCAGATCAGAGCTGCCAATTTTCACCTTTATTACCAAATTCTAGAAATCTTAACATAGGACTGTTCGTTTGAGTTGCCATTGTATCTGTAAACAGTAACATGGAGTGTTTGTTTTATTTTAGAAACCCAAAATATATCAGTCTTTTCTGTGAGAATGCAGTACCTCTTGTATTTGGAACATTGGTCACCCGGAGAAACTGTTGACATGGCAACATTCAAAAAAGTGCAGACTCCTTATTACCCTACACTCAGCACTACAGGAAATTTACAGTTGTACAAAAAAAGCGGGCAAATTACAGAGCAAGCAATAAAGCTGTCAGAGTAAGTTACGATGCTACCAGCTGAGGTACTGTTAACACATTTCACTTCTCCTCTTCTGGCTGATCATCATCTTCCAAAAGGACTGTTGTCCTCACAACAGCTTCCGTCACACGGTACGGATCACAGTTGGATGCTGGTCTTCTGTCCTCCAAGTAACCTTTGCCGTCCTCTGCACACTGACGAGGAATTCTCACACTAGCTCCGCGGTTTGCCACACCACTTGAGAAGGTGTAGATTGTTGATGTCTCATGTTTGCCTGTCAGTCGCCGTTTGTTGTCTTCTCCTCCTTTTGGGTCGTACATGCGGATATGGTAGTCGTGGCGGGCAGAGAGCCTTTCAATAGCCTCATAGATGTGCTTCATGCCTCCCTCTTCACGCATTGCCAAAGTGCTGCAGGTATGAAAAATATTATGTCTATCACATTTACAGTACACATTCATATTTACACTTGTACCTTTTTCATCTAGTAAACTTCACTCCAAGACTGCACTAATGAACAATCACAAACCTGTAGTTGCAGTGTGCACCAGCACCATTCCAGTCCCCAGGCATTGGCTTGGGATCAAAAGAGACACGAATTCCAAAGTCTTCTGCAACACGATAAAGAAGGAACCTCGATATCCAGAGGTGGTCTCCCATCTCAATCCCTTCACAAGGACCAACTTGGTATTCCCACTGCAAGGAAATGATTTGTTAAAATATTACTGTGATTGTATATACAGCGGCAGTTATATAACAAAATATAATCATGTTGTTTTTACAAAAAAAGTAGCACTTTTTGGTACCAGTCAAGGAAAATTCTGGTGGATCCACAACTCTAGATTCCCAATGCTTAATCAACCCAGTTTTCTTGTAAATTGAATTTTCCCAAGTTATAGCAACCCTTACCTGAGCTGGCATTACTTCTGCATTGGTGCCTGCGATCTTCACTCCTGCATACAAGCATGCACGGTAGTGTGCCTCCACCACATCACGCCCAAACACATTTCCAGTGCCAACTGCACAGTAATATGGACCTTGAGGGCCTGGGAAGCCACCTTTGGGCCAACCAAGTGGGTGGCCATCAGCAGAAAGTAATGTGTATTCCTGTTCAATTCCAAACCATGGATGAGATTCCTGAAAAATTGAGTGGAAATAATCATCAAACATTTGCAATGTATGTAAGTCTATCCAGCTACTTGCATTGTTTGCTGTGTGTGAGGCAATTTACTGCTGGAATCAAAAAGTTTAGACACTCCTCTGACCATATAGCATGTAATGAGTTGGAGTTAGGTTGAGCTAAAATATTTTTTTAAAATGTAGGAAATGAGGTCAAATTCACCAGTCCCTTGTTATATCACCCTAACTGGCCAAGTTACAGACACCTTATTCCAAATATTGGCCGCCATGCTGATTATCCTGGGTCAAGTTACACGAAAACAAGGTCATGAAGGCCAGCTGGTGTAAGATTTCCAAGACATAACCAGCATTTATTTTGTATGCTTTTGTTTCAGCATATACACACTGTACAACAACATGCCAAATTAATGTGGCCCTCATGAACTCTTTCTGTTTACTCGACCCAGGTTTTGTCCACATGGTGGCCAATTTTTATTAAGGTGTATCGGAAATGCTAATCTGTTCCTCAGTGTAACTATTTGGTGTCTGTACACCCCTGTCAAGTTTCGGTGAGGCGTGAAATTTATTTTCTGCACATTTTTGCAGAGACAATATGTTGAATAAAAGAGTCCACAAAACCTTCCACGCTCAGATTAGGTCGGCTGTTTAGTGTAAAATCAAAAAACAAACAAACAAACAAACAAACAAAAAAACAAGCAAAACAAAACACGACTGATGAATTGCAGCACGCGATGCACGTACCACCAGATGTTTATTTATGCATGAATGCATCCACCGTCATCACCCAATATTCCGATCCAACAACACGAAGCAAGCTCAGGGCTGATGAAATGTTTTATATTAATAGGTCTACTCGAGTTTCATAGAGTTTGAATTGAAAAGTTTCAATAAAAAGTTTTTCCAGTGTGCTATTAAATATTTACTTCGAATAAACGGTGAGAAAAGAGTATTGTTCTATTTTCGCTAAGTGAACATCGCTAATCGATACGTCGAATACGCCATTTCACATCAGAATAAGAACTAAAGCGATGACAGATACAAGCCTCCGTACCTTTACTGTTGGTTGGTCCATGACATCATTACAACTCTTTCGGTGATTGCATACAGCAGGCTTGTGGTTGAAAGTGGAGGTTTCGCACAGCAGAATTTTGTTCTTTCCTCGCCTAAACGGGTCGCGGAACAGAGCAACTGGGTGCAAGTATACATCACTATTCGCACCTGCGGCCTGTCCAGTACTTGAACCGTCGAAGTTCCATACGGGGAGATCTGCCGGTGACTGTGGCTCGAAATCTACAGTCTTGGTTTTACAGCGAAGACCTTCCCCAGTGCCATCAATCCACACGTACAGAACTTGGACCCTGTCGCCCGTGTCAAGGTCCATGTACTTAAACAGCGTGGAGCTTTTGGACGCCATGGTGTCACGGATTCACTGAACCGGTCTAGAAAGTAACCTTCGGATAAGAAGAGCGAGGTCAAACAAAGTCCAGATATGTCATTTATATATCACGCACGGTCATGAGGCTCACACGTGATAACATGCGCTAATTTAAGGTCAGCGGACAGGATTGCACCGGAAACAGCATGCATGATTACATGAAATCTTAAGTTTTAAAAATATTTATATATATTAAAAAAAAGACTCTATAAATCGAAAGAAAATGTCAGAAAATGTAAATACCCTAAAATATTAAAAATTATGTATTGAATTTACGAAGAATTGACTTCGAGTCCACATCTTTACACGTGGCACTTTGCACGCGATATCGATTACGTTCATCGAATAAAAATTTCATTTCTGGTGGCAAAACAGCGAGAAGAGAAGTCGTGACAACGCTTGCTAGACCTATCAGTAAAATACAAGAGTGTACGACGCACACAAATAATTGATTCGATGAGGGTGAACATTTTTTAAATTAATATTTATAATCTAGTCAATCTAATCACAGCGCCGCGACTGGAAATCTTATCTTTGAATTTATATACAGATTTCAGACGAGTAAGTACGTGTGAATGCGACATGAGATGGACTTACCGAGCAAAAGAACGAACAATCGCCACAAAATATAAAACGGATGAGTTGGCTCCGGCCGTGTGGAATATTGCGAAAGGTCACGTGTCACAAACCGCGAGAGCCCTGAGTCTGAGATTGCGTTATCATGGTAACCAGACTCCCTGTTTACGTCAAGATGGCGGCCATGTTATGGCACTAGTAACTGCGTTTCGTGCATGATTTGACCTACCAAGTAAGAAAGATGACGGAGATTTTGTGCCGGTGGTTAAACGAGGAAGTACAACTAAGCAGGTCCATAGGTTAGTGTGCTTGTTCGGAGCTTTAGATTTTCTGCACTGCTTGGTAGATTGTACACCAGTTTTATAGTGATCTCAAGCACTGTATCAAAACGTCTGGCGGTAAAAAATATTGACAGTCTTCAAATGGAATGATCAAATCTCATATTGTATTGTTAAACATTCTAATTAGTAGTCCCGGTTTGGCAATGCAATAGTTAACTGTTGAATTTATTTTATATCATGTTTTCTTTCCTCAGATCCTCTCAACTTCTCACAAGAGTTTGCAACAGGCTACTTGCTGGGAGAACTGATGCACAAACATGGCCTCCAAGATGACTTCTCAGCCTTTTCACAAAATGTGTAAGTATTTACCTGAGGTACAGCACTACACTATGTCCTGTACTCCCTGCCAATATGTATAACATTTATAGTGATTGGTGTGTTTAATCAATGGTCTTATGCACTGCAAACACGGGAAGAGAATGTAATTATACTGAATACTGAAGCACATTTTACATTTTCACAATTATATTTTAGAACTTCTGACTCCAAGCTCAATAACTTCACAAGGCTGGAACCTACCTTGAAGCTACTGGAGGTTCCTTATGATACAAATGTAGTAAGTAACAGCTGCAAAAACAATGGTACATAGAGTAAATTTTGACAGCATGTACTTTAGTCATTGTAATACTGCATGTAGATAGTCCCTTGCGCCTAGTCTTTTTAAAGGCTAAGTTATAACTCTCCCAGATGATCACATATGAATTAAGTGTGAGCTTTGACTGATGTGACTTTTATGTTCAAACCAGGCACGAGCAATCATGAATGAGAATTACAGTGCGACCACCAGACTCATGTACCAGCTGTTTGTTGCTCTGGGCAAAAAAACTGTAAGGCTCATAACTGACAATAATTTAATATTTGTGGTAGTGCTAGTGTAAATTCTTACACCTGAGTCTTGAAAAGGGTTGTCTTTTGGGCTGCAACCCTCGACTCCATATATCCCAATATAGGCTCCTGAAAAATATTTGTGTTCAACTTGCCAAAAATTCCTGAAAGTGTAATTAATATATTATTTCTGCCTTTAAAATTAATTTGCAGAAAATGGGGTTAACTGGTGTTGCCATGGGAACTATGAGACCCAGTGGACCTGTGAAGCTGGAGAGTATTGAAAGTGGACTTTATAAAGAGGTGAGTTAAGGAGCCATTAGTGTGATGTTGACAAAAAACATACTATTCAACTGTGATATGCATACAGTCTGTTGTGAGTGTTATGACTCAGTCTGGTTTCAAAAATAGTGCCTGGGCTCAAATCTTTATTATATCATTTATATATGGTATACTAGCTGCTTCATAGGCTAAACACTTTTACCTTTTCCCTTTAATTCAATAATTCATTTATTCTTGAGTGCCATGAATTGTGCTGCTCACATCCTAAGGGTAGTAAAATAATGTAAGTTGGAACTTTCATATTGAACACAGAGGTTAAAACAGCTGACAAAAAGACAAGTGGACCTGAACTTTGAGAACTTGGTGCAGAGATATCAAGCCAAACAGAGGCAGCAGGAGGAATTGGCTTTCAAAGCAAAGTAGGTTTTACACACATCATATATTAAAAAGAAGTGATAAAAAAATCATGATGTAACTACATTGTACAGCTGTGTCAACTAAAGTAGTGGGTGATAATGCTGAATGTTGCTGAAGTGTCTGTGTAATAGTAGGTTTTCTTCATATGGTTTAGACAATACAGTTTCTCACAGGACAATTCACTTTCTAAATTCACAATAAAATTACAGTCATTTTAATGTTTGGTGGGTCATTAGCCATACAGGGCTGCAGGAGCTGCAGTGCAGCTCAACCTGTTAATTAACAGCTGCACATCTTTATAATATGTAGGTTTGAAGAGGAAGAAAGCATGAAGAAATATCTACAGGCACAAAGAGAAAGGGGACTAGAAAAGGTTGCTACATGTTTTTTGTATTGTGTGTGTATGCAGTATAAAATCATTGCTGGTCAAGGTGAAGCCATGCCAGGTAGTCGAGTCATGAAGTTAGTAAGCTGCCAGCCAATCTAAGGCTATCCCAGACCAAAAAGACAAATTGTATTACCCAGCTACATTTCAATACCCTTGCACATACATTCTACGACTTACTAGTCAGGTACGTACTACAATCATGTAGTCATGAAGACACAGACAGCTGTCCATCAACTAGTAATTGGCAACCAGTTATTGATTCACAAAGACCATGAGTCAGTTGGTTGTTTTGGACACAGTATACTACTAACTTTAGCTGGTCGACTACATGTTGACAGTTTATGTTGTGAATTTTTGCGTTTTATTGGCTGTCGTTAAATGGTACTGTCAATGTTATTCTTCAGTCCCGTCTTGCAAAACAGAAACAACAACAAATGATGGACAAGATCAGGTAGGAAGCTCAAAGCAAATTCAAAGAATAAAGGGTAGTGAGTTTGAGTTCTTCAATCTCTTTCAGCTGTGCCATCCACAGTGGTGATAGAGAATTTGTAATTTCTATGTGATTTATTGTGAAATTTCTTACATGTACCTTTAAAGTTAAAAGTTAAAAGCCCGAAGATTTACTCTTCTATATTTGATTACAGAGAGGCAACAGTAAAAATTCCAAAACCACCAGAATCCAAGGTATGAAATGTAGTTACTATAGACAGGCAGATAGTCTAGGTAGATTGAAGCGTAATTACTTATATAATACATTATTGTACATTACGTACATATGTACATACAAACATACATAATACAAGTAGATTTAAAGAGTGCGACAAGACAGAAAGGTTCTACAGTAAACTTGTGTGCTCTTTTTCAGAAATCGGCTAAATCCAGAAGTGAAGTTAGACGCCAGCGAGAAGCAGAGGTGGGCGTTAGTTTTACGACACGTGCTTCTCGTGCAGTGCTGTTGCTTGTTTGTGATTTTGAGGAAATTAGTTTAAAAGTAGGACTTCTGCTGGCTCCTGATGTGGTGGCTTCATGTACTAGATCATCGCAGTTGTCATTATCGTCATCATCAGCATCATCATCATCATCGTGACCATCGTCGTCATCATCATCATCATTGTCAGCATCATTGTCATATTATCATCGTCGTTGTTCCTCATTATCATCATCACCATCATCATTGTCATTACTATCAATACCATCATCATCATCATCATCATCGTCATCATCGTCATCATCATCGTCATCATCGTCATCATCGTCATCGTCATCATCATCGTCATCACCGTCATCACCGTCATCATCGTCATCATCGTCATTGTCATCGTCATCGTCATCGTCAGTGTCAGCGTCATCGTCACCGTCACCATCACCATCACCATCACCATCACCATCACACTGATGTGATAAGGCTAAAGGATCAGTCTCATTACCAGAGCTTTACTGTAAGGTCTTACGGCACATGCTCGACGAAAATCAATAGGTTCTGGAAAGGATGCAGGTTGCGGGATTCGCCAAACTTTTGAATGTATTGATACACATGCTGTCTTGATCAAGCGTAAGTCATGCTTACGAACATTTTTGTGCGTACGAAAGTTTGGTGAATCCGGCCCCGTAGCGGATTGGACTAGTCGTAAATTTCTTTTGATACAATGTCATTTTTGTTGAACATGCATCGTAATTGTTCGTCTGTGTGATCGTCTGGACGAGAGTAGTGTGCAAGAGACTGTTGATTGCCGATCACATGTGCGGTAGTCATCTCGTCACGTGATAATATTTGGCTTTACTGGCTGCTGTGATTGGTCGTTGTGGTCGTGATGTATGTTGTAAAGTGATGTGATTATTTCTACAGCTTGCATGCTGCTTTATTATATTTTATTTTAGGACGTAAAGAACAGCATTAACAGTTTTGAGGCTTCTATGAAGGCAGTCATCCCTCCTGCTAGTCCGCTGCCTCTTCAGGGGTGAGCTTGCTATATTTCTTATTTTGCGGTAACGTTTTTAATCTTTCTCAAGTTCCAACTGGACAGCAGTCTTATTCACGTGCTCACTTTGCCCCCCCCCCTGGAGCCCCTCATTATGACCGTATCCAACACGTACTCCAGTGACTGCTTTGATACTTTAATTGCCGGGCTTAACTCAGTCTGTGTTGTCTGTCATGACAAATGGATATTTTCGCTGAAGAAAATCAACGCACAGTTTTCAGTCAACTGCATTGCCACAGCTAGCTAGGCGGCTTACATAAATAAAACGGAATGTCCGGATTACATGATGAAATGCAATAAACGTGCCCCTTTACTCAGTTGAGCTTGAACGGATATGAAGCCTTTAAAGGCCCCTTGACCTAACTTCACTGTACTTTTTCACTTCTTCAGAGGCTCCAGAATTCCTGACGGTGACGTCGATGACCTCGATGAGTTCCTCGGTACCAAGTCTCCATCCAAACGTCCAGACCCATTATCCGTCATAAAGGTAAGGTACCTACTTAACATTATAACTACATTGAAGTGTTGCCGATATGAAGCATGTACTATTAGCAACAGAAACTAATATTGTACGTAATGGTAATCGAAATATTTGCTTCCAGCGGATTTCCGTGCATCAACACGCGCGTCACTCCTTGTCTGTCTTCACTGACGTCATTAAAATCGGATCGATCTGACACCCGGCGTATTGTGGAAATATTAGTTAGATCGGTTTGAAAAAACATCCACTGTTTACATTCTGCTCGCACTCAGTTAACATGGTAAATTATGTTGGTTTTGTTTTACCGAAAATGGAGACTTTTTCACAAACCAGTATAGACGCATGACTTTGGAAACGGAGGTTTCAATAACAATGCATTTCAAATAAAAACGTGTTAGTGTGGGCGTGAGCCTGGATCCATTTTCTCAGATAGATATAGTGAAACTCTTTGATTAATAGATTTAGTGTAACTCCTTGATTGATAAATATAGTGAAACTCCTTGATAATCGTCATTTTATTGCTATATCTCTCGTTAGCCAAGTGCTAATGATGATTACATCAACAAAATCAGGACACGGCTTGAAGAGGATGCTGGGGCGAGAAAGGTGAGCTGACTTGCGCCACATTCAAAATATGTCAACAACATATTCAGACTATGTTGTACTGTTTTGAGATGAGTGAGCGTGTGTGTGTGTGAGTGCATCACTGACGGTCGAAGCTTATCTTCTACAGGAAAGAGAAAAGCGAAGAAGACGAGTCTTGATCGAACAGATGAAGGCTCATGAGGCTCAGGAGGTATTGAACTGTCGTTCTTTTAGATAACGTCTGCCCTATATGGCCTCATCATGACACCTGGACTCTTCTGTAATATATGATGTCAGTATGTTGCCAAATTATGCCGCTGTTGAGTTGTAATGCACTTTGTAGTAATGTTTTGTGTGTCATGGGTTAGGAGGCGCATCGAGAGGAGATGTTGGTAAACCGTCTGATGAGGCAATCTCAGCAAGAACGACGGATAGCTGTTCAGCTCATGCAGGTATGATGCTGTCCCCACAATGATTGGAGGTGCACGTACGCACGTACACATATCTAAGAAAGGCGGAAGTTTTATCATATTCGGTACTTTTTTCGTTGCAGATAAGACACGAGAAAGAAGTTATTCGTCAGAACAGGTATGTAGAATTTTTTGGGATTAGCACATTTTGCAGTGTGGAGATTTATTATTTTGTTTGTTTATTCCAGAATTTTTCGAGAGAAGCAGTATGCCGAGAGAAGACTCAAAGATTTTGACGATGCACTGAGCAAAGAAGCGGTAAGAGTTCATGTTGCTTAGAAGCAGCAACTACTACAAACGGCGCGACCTTTCTGTACATAAATCATTGCACTGTATAAACCTTGCCTTCAATCCAGAATGGTGAAATGTTTATGAGAACATGCCGGAGTCATTCACCGCGCGCGCATCAACTCAGAAAAGGAACGGATGGTTATATGCTAACCAGGCAGCCGGGTTAACGCTGGTGATTTGTTTGTGCAGGAACTCTGTCGACAAGCCAAGATTGAATATGCTGAGGAGACGAGGAAAGCACAGGAGCTTCATGACAAAATTACAGCTGAAAGAGCACAGGAGAAATACAACAAACATTATAACACCTGCAAACAGGTTAGACAAGACACTACAAAATACTACAAACGTTATCACACCTGCAGAAACAGGTTTGACAAGATACTGCAAAATACTACAAACATTATAACACCTGCAAAAAACAGGTTTGACAAGACACTGCAAAATACAACAAACATTATAACACCTGCAAAAAACAGGTTTGACAAGACACTGCAAAATACTCCAAACATTATAACACTGCATTTTACTGTCCTGTACTCCGCGTTTTCTGTTTAAAATTGTTTGATCCTTTTGCAGATGTTGTTGCAGATTGTAGATTTTTCCTGTAAAGTCGGAGAGTACAGAGAATTAACAGAGAAGTATGTTGACTGCTCTGATTTATAACACTGGTTTATTATCCATTGGCGGTAACTTTATGCCTTGTGTTCACAGGCTTATTCCACCTAAGATGTTTCGTGAGTGGACGAGCCTGTTTATATCGGGGTTACCGCTGTACGAGGACCAGGTATGTATATTTAGGATTCTGAAACCTCTCAAGTAACGTGCCAACTTTGTCATAGTTTACCCGTTGTGTTTCAACGAAAGATTTTTATTAGAATTTACCCAGTTCAGTGATGTACTACATAGTTCGGTAGATTTATGCAGACTTATAACAAATCGTTACTAGATAAATCCCCTTGAGTCTACATCTAATAAAAAGCGAAGCAACAGATTACACTTGGTTACTCACTCGATTCTGAATTGCGAGTTCCAATACCCGGGAGGGGGGTACTCAATAGGAATTTGGGTAGGGGGGTTCCGCTGACTCTATAAAACCGTGACCCTATTCAAGACACAAAAATGGAAATTTCTGTCTAAGACAAAGTGCTCTAATTTGACACCCTGTTTAAGACTAATACCTCGTTCACACCAATGCTTAAACCTGTTTAAAAGGTGTTTAATAAAACTTGTTTGGTTAGGTCGGCCGTTCACAATGCGCGCACGGCAAAACTAAACTGGTTTAAAACCCGTCCAACTAAACAACCTGTGCGAGGTGGTGTAAAATGTTGTGTAATTAACAAAAATTCAAACAGGTTTTAGAAAACGCAGTCTAGTAAACTTGGTTTAATTAAACAGGTTTAGTTGGTGTGAATAGGGTATTAGTTTAGATAAGTTAGCCTGCGTTGCAAGCGTTTCCACTGGAGCATACGAAGAAATCGCGCGAAAATGGCGAGAGCAAAAATGTTGTTGAGAGGGGAGGCGAAGAGAAGAAAATCTTCGGAAAATAACCCTGTTTAAGACACGAAAATGTAAAATTTGATGCCCTGTTTAAGACAGAAGACCCTGAAAATGATACTCTGTCGGGCGGAACGTCCCTATATAGGAAATATATGGGAGTACCCCCCCCCCCCCCCCCCGGGTCCAATACAAAGCTGCCAAGTTTGAAAGATTTGAACTACACCGATTCCTTTATCACTCTTGCTTCATTTTTGTCCATGTCTGTCCATTTTTATAGGTGGAAGGATGAAACTGTAACCCTGTATTGTTTCCATTCTTGTTGTTCTACACGCTCTAAACTCGAGCCCATTTTTGCTAGCGAGCACTTGCCGGTTTTCTATAATTCTGTTTTGTTTCTTGTTGACAGCCTGTGGAATTTTTTGACCCTGAAGCAACAAAACTGAAAGAAATCGAACAGGAGAAACAAAATCTTATGGACGAAGGCGATTTCATGGAGTACAAGGTCGGTTTATTTAACCCATAAAACTTTGTACTTAAACACATGTGCGATTTAATTTGTGGTTTATGTTTTGTACTTGACAGAACCTGATCGGTGAATGGTCTGTTGCCGATGGACCAGACGCTCTTGCTCCACCAAAACACAACGCTGTCTTGGGGCACATCGTTCAGAGATTATTCAACATCGTCTTCCCGCCTCAGGTCATTAGCTCTTTCACTACTCGTTACCTGTCTTGGCTTTGTTTCCCTAGTTTTATAGTAGCACCTCTGTAGTTAGCATCTTTTTATTGAACTACATGGAGTAATCTGATAGATAAACTGATCTTTTATTTTGTTGTACTGATCTTTCTGCAGGCCCCGCCTCCTCCTCCGGAGTTTCCACCTTTCCCTATCAAAGCGTGCTTCCTGGGAAAATTTTTCAGTGGCAAGACTTCGGTCATAGACAAACTCGTTAAATGTACGTTATTCACTATAATAACTTAAAACTTAAGAATTCCAGCGTTATATTTATGTTTTCCTATCATATACTATAATTGGCTTGCTATGGTATACAGCTAGTCGTTGTCAGGTTGTACGATTCTCTGATTTATCATTTTCTCTCTTTTGTTATCGCAGCACATCGCCTGGTTCGTTTGTCTGTTGATGATCTTGTGGCAGAGGCAATAGAAGCGTACAAAAAAGGCGAGATGGTAGAACATGCAGACGTTGAAGAGGTAACTTTGCTTTTGTTTGATTGAGCTGAAAAGTTGCTGGAGGTCGGGACGGTCCAGTCTTGAATCGTACTTTAAGAAATACCTGATATCCTATTATTAAAAAACACCTATTCGTATGCTTACTGAATAACCAGTTCAATTTATAGGATTTTATTTTATTGTTTTCGATATTCTCCAAGTTCACTCAAATAATTTCTCCCTTCTCTTCATTTACATTTACTTTTATATTTCTTTATAACGAAGTGTAGCCTTCCCGATAACTATAATCATACTAGGAGGACGCCAAGTAATAAGCATCAAGCTTCTTTGGCCTCCTCGTCACGTTTAAATAGCAAATAGAATTTCCTACTTACTTATGTACCACTTACGAGTGTTATTATCTTGTAATACGTACGGTGACAGTAAATCAGTTATAAGTGTCCTGCTCCAGCTGGAGGTGTTGTCATGGTGAACTGCATGCCACTAATGCCTTTAGTTTAGTACTACTTTGACTGCCTCACAGCACCACGTGGTTTACTTGCTTGTTTTGTGACAGGAGGACGAGGTGTTGCTAAAGAACGTAGTCAGTACTGAAGTTGCAAACGAGACTCCCGCACTCAATGAACAGCGGGAAAGCACAGAAATGGACACTGTCACGCCGCAATCAGCGACACAAGGAAAAGGTACTGAACACGTTAAGTATACATATAGAGTTATCACACTACATAACGCAATCAATGACACAAGGAAAAGGTGGTCAAACTGAAGATGTTATCTATACATGTAGAGTTATCACACTATATAACACAATCAATGACACAAGGATAAGGTGGTCAAACTGAAGATGTTAACTGTACATGTAGAGTTATCACACTACATAACGCAATCAATGACACAAGGATAAGGTGGTCAAACTGAAGATGTTATCTATACATGTGGAGTTATCACACTACATAACGCAATCAATGACACAAGGAAAAGGTGGTCAAACTGAAGATGTTAACTATACATGTAGAGTTATCACACTACATAACACAATCAATGACACAAGGAAAAGGTGGTCAAACTGAAGATGTTATCTATACATGTAGAGTTATCACACTACATAACGCAATCAATGACACAAGGATAAGGTGGTCAAACTGAAGATTTTATCTATACATGTAGAGTTATCACACTACATAACGCAATCAATGACACAAGGAAAAGGTGGTCAAACTGAAGATGTTATCTATACATGTAGAGTTATCACACTACATAACGCAATCAATGACACAAGGATAAGGTGGTCAAACTGAAGATGTTATCTATACATGTAGAGTTATCACACTACATAACGCAATCAATGACACAAGGAAAAGGTGGTCAAACTGAAGATGTTATCTATACATGTGGAGTTATCACACTATATAACACAATCAATGACACAAGGATAAGGTGGTCAAACTGAAGATGTTATCTATACATGTAGAGTTATCACACTACATAACGCAATCAATGACACAAGGAAAAGGTGGTCAAACTGAAGATGTTATCTATACATGTAGAGTTATCACACTACATAACGCAATCAATGACACAAGGATAAGGTGGTCAAACTGAAGATGTTAACTGTACATGTAGAGTTATCACACTATATAACACAATCAATGACACAAGGATAAGGTGGTCAAACTGAAGATGTTAACTGTACATGTAGAGTTATCACACTATATAACACAATCAATGACACAAGGATAAGGTGGTCAAACTGAAGATGTTAACTGTACATGTAGAGTTATCACACTATATAACACAATCAATGACACAAGGATAAGGTGGTCAAACTGAAGATTTTAACTGTACATGTAGTGGAATATGAGTAGTCCCTCCTTTTCCCTGCATGCAGGAAATGAAAGAGTGTTGACGAAAGTAAGCACCAAATATAAATCATCGAGGACAAAGTCTTTGAACTCCAGGCTAGGGGACAGCTGTGCCTTAGTCTTGGCTTTACTGAGTTCTATTTCAGGTTAATAGATAAAACATCTATTTCCTTGCACCATCCCTGCTGCAGTCCTTTTTTTTTTTTTTTTTTTTTTTTTTTCTCAATGTAATCTTCTGTCCTCGTCTCAGAAAAAGAGGATGGGAACATACAGGAAGAGAGAGATCTCACCGAAAACGAAGATCGAAGCGAGAAAAGAGACAAAACTAAAGAGGAAATAGAGGCAGAACTGACTGAGAAAGAAGAAAGACGGACAGAACCGCGAAGTGCGAAAGATACGGCACAAGGTTCACCCAAACCCAAAGGGCCCAAGGTATTGTGCAGCGTAAACGATGATAGTATAGTTGGTTTGTTACGTAAATATGTTTAGTGAATGTTGCGGATGTTTTGTTGGTTAGGGTTAACTTGTTCAGTGTATATCCTACAATGATATCAGTTTTTTGGGATTACTATTTACATTTTTGACTTAGTTACTTTTTTCAAAGAAACATTAGGTATCACTGCAGTCAATCAGCCGGCTGACTGCTGTGTGTTATCTTGACTTTATATGTTTCAGCTTACCGTCCGAGCAAAGCTTGGAGCAAAGGCCTATGGGTACCTGAAGAAGGGGAAAGGGACTCCAGAACAGTTATTGGTGGACATCATGATAGAGGCCGTCAGGTGAACACAATTACTGCTGCAACAAATAATGAACAATGAGTAGTGATAATGGGCCGTACATCTGATTGGTCAAATATAACACCCGCGGTGCCACAAGGCAGTATATTGGTCCGCTGTTAATCTTGGTCTATATCAACGATCTCTCGGTTATTTAATTAATAAACATTTAACAATAAAATTAATAGCAAAAGATAACTAATGATTTGTTGTGTTTCAGACTAGTACCCGAAGGAACTGGTTGGGTGATGGACAATTTCCCAGCGACAAGCACCCAGGCCAAGGTATGCACACGTACCAAGAATATCACGCACAGCTGTAGGAAGATTAGTCGTGTCACGTGTAAGCAAGGCTATTTGCACACAGTTGATCGGGTGTGTCGTGTGTTAGCAGTGCGTGAGCACTAGTTTCGGTTTGCGCCGTAGCGGTAAGAACTTAACGCCTGGAGATGGCTCTGATGGCTGGCGCTGGAAACGTCTGTGAAAACATTGGTCACAGCGTCTAGCGTATCCACATGAACTTTACGTTGGTAAAATTTCTTGACCATTTGGTTGTAGTCCCTACCGGTATATTTTTATTTTCTTGTAGTTTTTGGAGAAATCACTTAGTGGCTACGATGCTCAGAAAGAAGCCAAGGAAGCCAAGAGTGCTAAGGAACCAGGCCGGGTCGGGAAGTCAAAGAAATCGAGACTGGCACCAGACCCCCACCCGCTAGCAGAGGTGAAATCATGCGTCAGTCACTCGGCTTTTTATCAGCTCTTTTTGCTGTGTAGTGGTTTTCTTTTCTTTTTTCTTTTCTTTTTTTCTTTTCTTTCCCTTGTCACGTGAAAGGAAGGTAATTTTGGCACATATCCAGGATGCAGTTCTAAAATATTTATCGCAAATGGTTTGAACCCAGGAGCGTGAACAGTAAGTTGGCTGGGATCGTCCGGGTGAGAGTAATCAATAGACTGACCTTTCGACCAGTCATTTTCATAGTCTAGTGAAGAGGTTTCATTTTTATAGTCAAGTGATAATGGTATTTATGTCTCTAACCCAAACCCAATCACGTCAACGATCAAAGACATAAATAACACCATCTGATGAAACCTCTTCACTTGACTCTGAAGGTCACTTCCGCTCATGGAGTCGAAACGTCAATCACCAACAACAGTCTTGACGATCACAACCAACGTGTTGCTAACTTAAATGGTTGCTTATTTAATTTATCTCAAAACTGCGAAGTTAAACACATATTTCTGAGTGGAGCATGGGGGACTTCTCCAAGTGCTTTCAGAAAACAGCAACTTTGGTTTGTATTGTAGACGGCAGCTCCCAAGAGTGGAATTGACGTGGTGGTCTTGTTTGATCTCCCGGATGAAGTGGCACTCAACCGAGCTGAAGGGAGAACTTGTGAGTATCCTCACAGATCAGTTGAAATTGACGGGTTAGGGTTAGGGTTAGGGTTAGGGTTTGCAAGGGTTAGGTGCTTTGTTCTGTCGTTGTTTGTTTTACTTTCTGTTTCTTGGTTGCGTTTGTGCTTGTTGGTATTTATGCTTTTATTTTGTAAGTCTGTGTTCTTGTCATGTTCATGTGCGCGTGCCAGGGTTGTTTTTGTGCTCGTATTATGATTGCGTGTGTCACGTGCTTCTTGCCTTGTGTGTTCTTATTGGAGTATGTGTGATGTGATTGTAAGCTTTGTATGTTTATTATACTTATGACAGACAATCCCATAACACTGGAACAGTATCACCAGCAGTATAATCCTCCAGTTGAAGGCAGCTACTCAGGAATCAACAAACAAGAGAAAATCCTCCCTGTTATAGACAAGTCCAATGACAGGGAACAAGTGCAGCAGAGGTGCAAACAAGTTCATTTCGTGTTGTGTGACAGTCACTCTATTTTGTTGCTTTTTTCCTTTTGTACATGGTGTTGTGTGACAGTATATATTTTGTTGCTCGTTTGGTAGGATCACTGGTTTTTTGGAGTCTTGGCCCAAGCTGGAAAAGTGGTTCACTAAGTTTGGTATTCTACAGCGCGTTAACGCAGACAGGACACAAGGTATTGTGTTGTTTTCGTTTGTTGTTTTGCCGCGAGACAGTAGCTGGTGGTCTTGGTTTTTTGTTGTTGTTATTGTTGTTTGTTTTTTTTTGTGGAAGGGACGTTGACATCTTGTTTATGTATGTATGTATGTATGTATGTATGTATGTATGTATGTATGTATGTATGTCAGTTGTTGTGAGGGTTGTTTGCATGTGAAGTTCGCTGCTCCGTGGCCTATGGTGAATCGTAGCGCGTTTAACTTTTCTTTTCTTTCATATACGATCTTTCATTGCCGAATCACGTCACTTGACTTGAACAGATGACTTGTATGAAGACGTTGCAGCCTTGATGAATGAAACGTATCAACGCTTGCTTGCCCCGTCTGATGAACAGACTTCAGTGAGTCCTCAAAGCTGTGTTGAGTGGCAGATGAGAAATATTTTATTCTCCATAGCTTGCAATTGCCATTACTTGTAATATTATTACTATTATTATTATTATTATTATTATTATTATTATTATTATTATTATTATTATTATTATTAGTTATTATTTTATTTTATTATATTATTTTATTGTTTATTATTTATTTTTCATTGTCATGATCATCTTCGTGAAAGTGTCAATTTTTCCAGCCGACCACTTCACGTATTACACGTATTACCCTGATAATCAGAAATACATTAGTTGTTTCATAACTTTGTGTTTGTGGATAAACAAGTATAGGATAGTGGCTAGAAGGGTTTTGATTGAATTTCTTGTGTGTTGCTGAGTTGATTTACAGCGTGTTTCCTGTGTTTCATTTGCAGGGTGTCGCTTCTGTCTCGTCGGTACAGCCAACTGAAGGTAAATACAAAACTTCTGCTTGTGTTACATTGAAACGAAGATCATATTACGATTACGATTATAGATTTTAAGTTTAAATTGTTTTGTTTTGTTTTGTTTTTTTTTTTTGTTTTTTTTTTGTTTTGTTTTTTTTGTTTTTGTCCAGCAGCACAACCAGGGGTACAAGGATCTGGAGAGGCCCCTCCAGGAGATGGTGTCTCAGGTGTTGCCTCTCCTGCCCCCACTTCAGAGGGTGCATTACCTACTCCATCAGGTGCCCTTTCTGATGCAGGAGCGAAATCAGAGATCAAATCAGAAAAAGGGGCTAAGACTAAAGCAGGATCAAAACCAGGTGGGTTTGCCTGATTATTATTAGAGAAAAGGTTTGCAAAGTTTGACTGCAAGGACGATGCGCTCTCTGCAAATTTATTTCCGTTGCAGTTGGACTTTTTGTGCACTACTAACGTCAGATAGTTGCCAATTTATTTGTGAGATTTTTTAATAGAGTATCATGATCAGAATCTTACCTCTTATTGTCAGCCTTACTCATAGTTATGTGTCATAGTTTGAGTCACAGTTTGACATGATTTGATTCGATTTTATTTTGTCTATTATCTATATTAGGTTCACCCAAAGCAAGCAAAAAGGGAAAGAAAGATCGCTCTCCATCCCCCTCAGCCTCCAAGAAAAGGGCAAAAAGCCGCAGCCCCTCCCCTCCCAGCTCCAAGAAGGGGTCACGATCTGGCTCCAAATCCCCCTCACCTTCAAGGAAAGGCTCGAGGCCTGGTTCCAAAGGATCTAGACCAGGTTCCAAGCGAGGCAAGTCACCAAGTAAGTATCGGCACACAATGTTCATTAGACATGACAAGTTATTTAATGTTGGTAGAAATGACGAGTCAGTGCTGCAAACTTCTTTTGTGCACTGTGAAGTGATTTGCATCACATTTACCTAACTGTTGGCTGTCCGCAGAGAAAGTCGTCGAAGAAGTAGATGAGCCACCCGCCGAGCCTGCTGGACCACCCGAGCCGGAGCCTGGGTCCGACGAGTGGGAATATGTCGACCAACCAGTTGATAAGGTGAGAACAATAACCCACAAATATGTCTTGTCTTAGTTACTAACTTGTTCATGTACTAATTCGTCATTATATGCATGTGTAGACATTTGTACTTCGTGGTAACATGTCCAGATGAGTAGTAGTCGTCAGATTATTTTGTATTTACGGCTGTTTCTCTGTTCATAGGAGTTTTCCAGTGTGCTCACGATGCAGTGGGGAGTGATTGAGGAAACTTACATTGACTCGTGTAAACTTGTGTTCCACACCATCCGAGACGAAAGGGAGTTGATCCACAGATACTTCTACGGAGCGAGGTACTGAGTAGGAAAGGATCACAGTTTGTGTCCCGATTAGTTTATTTCAGTGCTTGTCGTCGATCAGCCGATTGTGTGCGAAGCCGTACACATGTGTCTTCAGTTTGCTCCACGCGTGATATCGAGGCTGTTCTTGTGGTTTTTCAACAGGAAGTACTTTGCAGAGTTCCTTAAAAGGCCAGACGAAAAACAGGAATACGTTTTACAGTGGCAAAAGGTTAGCGAGGGTCAAACGCAAGCTAGAGATGATCGTCGATCCATTTTTCTATGCATCCGTTCATTGTCACCTCTGTCTTTCTGTCTATCAGTCAGTTTGTTTATTTGTTTGTTTGTGTTCAATTCCGCCGTCTTCAGAGTTATAACAAGGTGGCGGAGGACATGAGAGCGGACGATGACACAAAAACTGAACTTCATCAACAAGTTGATGTAAGTTTTTTTCACTATTGCGGGGTTGTTGCCGTAACAAACACATAAATGGGGGAATTATACGCAGACGTTTTGATGCCGAAAGCGTCTTCTGTCTTAGTTGGTTAGGTTTAATATCATTATTAACATTTGCATGAAAGGGAGTCAAATCACGGTGCAATTGCCACATGCATGCTATCATTATTTAATCTGAAGTAATCAAAGTTTCTCACCGAGTTCAGACAGCACTAAGTTTGACGCTACATCCGTGAGCGAACTGTGATGCTGCATGTTGTGTGTTTTGTGCAGGACTTGTGTGATCGGCTGCACGACATCTGCGACAACAGGAAGGAACTGGCGGAGAAGGAGCGTCAGGCCATCATGCAGGAGGGCTGGCTAGAGGACCGGCTTGGGTTGCTTACAAACCATTATGTCACACTCATGCAGGCTGAAGTGGACCGCTACCAGGACACCGTCAAACTGCTAAGAGACTATTACACCGGTATGGAAGGTACGTGGCTAATGAACAACGCTGACACAGGATACAGAGAGATCATTTGTACGGTTAAATGTGATGGTACTCGAGAAGCAATTGTAGCAAAATTAATTCGTCTCAATTTCATTGTAAAGGGAAAATACCAAGTGAAAGAAACACCGAGAACGCGCGCCTGCCCTTGGTGGAGTTACCGCCGACCAACAGACCGCAGTCTGCGTCTTCGAAGTCTGGTTTGAGCGAAAATACAAGCAATCTTGGTGTTGCCGAAAAGGTAGAGGTCAAAAGTCCATCGGGAAAGCGAGAAAAGGACAAAGATAAAGGCAACACAAAAACTCCTGAGCCAACTGACGGACACGAAGAAGAACAAAAGCCGAGGTAAGATAAGGAAGCAAATGCCAAACAAACTTATTATAAACTGAAGCTGTTTGTGAACAAACTTATTATAAACTCAAGCTGTTTGTGAACAAATTTGTGATCTTCAGAATTCCACTCGTTCCGCGTCGCCCCAAGTCTGGAGATGTAGGGACTGGAAAGGGAAAAGACAAGAAATCAGACAAGAAGAAAGATAAACAGGTTGACCCTGACAAACCAGACACACCCGTTCCTCCTGCTGATCCTGATGAGAAGGTAATAAAGTATTCATTCACCTGTAATGATCAAATCTACCATCACTGCATCACTTTCGTCTTCTAAGTCCCCCAGCCGTTCTTCAACACGACTGCTGGTTACACAACGTGGTGTCACGCTGAACTTAGTCCTTGGTCTTGGTGTCACGTTGAAGTTAGCCATTGGTCACGTTGAGCTTGGTCCAAGGTCTCGGTGTCACGTTGAAGTTAGCCACTGGTCACGGTGTAACGTTGCACTTAACCATTGGTCACGGTGTCACGTTGTACTGAGTCCTTGATCTCGGTGTCACGTTGAAGTTGGCCGTTAGTCACGGTGTCACGTTGAAGTTAGCCATTGGTCACGGTGTCGCTAGGAGTCATCGTAGCGCTGAAGGAAGTTTAGTTCTGGGAGATCAATTCATCGTGTGGCTGACATGTTGTGTTTAGTGAATTCTTGTTTCTTTTTCTTTTTCGCAGCTTGTGTTTGAAGCTTATATCATGGCATTAACCATAATAGATACGCTGGTGAGTATGCGGTATTTCAAGTATTCTGTACGTTTACTTTCATAGAATATTACTATTTAAGACTATGCGATAATTTTCATATTTCTCTTGAGTAGCTTTGTATTCTATTACGTCCCTTCACACTTGCTTTAAATTTGAAGGCGTCTTTGGATCAGGCAGAACAGGAGGCTGAAGCTTTGAGACAAGCTGAACTGGACAAAGAGAAAGAACGAGAGGCACTGCAAAAGAAAACCAAAGACAAAAAAGACAAAAAGGGAAGGAAGAGTCCTTCCAAGACAAGTTCACCCTCCAAGACCGACACACCACCTCCACGTAAGTGAAAAATAATGTGAGAAGAATAAAAGTGCCGTGTGTAGTTGCTGCTGGCACAATCGATACCTTGTAACTTGTCTCACTACTGAATATTTGGTTGACTTAGCTTTCGCGGAGAATCAAGAGGGGCAGAGTGAGGAGGAGAAACTCAAGCAGAAGATCAAAGAGCGATCCAGAAAAGAATTCCTGGGTGCCGTCGCTGCTGAAGGTATCCCGATAAACTATCCCAATCTGTTCCAACATAAAAAACTTACACAGAATATAAAATAGCATGTTATAAACAGTGAGTATTGCATGTGCCCGAGTTTGTAGTATCAGGATGGACGATTGGACGTTGTCTTTTCGGTGCAGACTTGCAGGTGTTCACTTTGTGTCTAAACCTCTCCTGTAACTGTCTTATAGACACTGGCTTAAAAACTCGCGTAGAAGTAATCAAGAACCACGCCATTGCAGTGCTTCAGGAACTTAAGGTAATATATAGTAAAAATAGGGAACAACTCCCCCTTCCCCCTCCCCTCTGAAGTTGTTATACACGCATAGCAGCAGTGTTAAGCATGGGATTTTCTTGTTTTCAGGGAAAAGCCGATTCTACTTATAAAGACATGGACGACTGGCTGGGTGAAAGGTTTCTTCAGGAAGTTGAGAGGTAGGAGAAATTGATATGTTTATCATGTAAGCTGCCAACTGACTATATTGCTGTTTGTTGTATTTGATGGTTTTTACATTTTGTAACCCTTCTTTTGTGCAGCATCAAACAAATGTCGAACACGATCCGTTTTGCGATTGAGAGGGAAGTGAAACTGCAAGACGAAACATTGCTTGAAGATAAGGACTTCATTGTGGACTTAGTAAGTGACGCACGCATTTCAGTTTGGCTATTTTCGTCGTTCATTTTAGAACAAACGTTGTTTGCTTGTTATTTTTTCGGGAGTCCATGATCACGTGATGTTTTGAGTTTTGTAAAATAATGTCATTTGATCATATGACCCTCTTGTTAAATTTAGACTTGTGTGCGATTCTCTACTTGATTTCTTTCAGGACACCAAAACTTTCAAGACTCCGACCCCACCCCCTCCCTCCAGTCCTGTGGAACTTCCTCAGCAGGGCATGTTCACTTTAACTCAGCTCCTCAATTTGTATGGCCAGGTAAGAGAACAATTACAGTGACTGAGAGTAAAGGGAATATTTGCCCGCAAATAGGATTTTTATACCTTTAATTAGGTCTGTCTCATTATAGTAACGCTAGATTGCACAATGTATTCCTTTGGGGATTGGCCGATGGCGAGGAGACCTGGGGATAGCAGTGGGTTATTACAATCATTCATTCTTTTCAGGGTGTCTTCAAGGTTGGACGCAATTTGCTCAACCTCACCTCCTCCCATGTTCCGTCCATGATTCACAGCTTATTTTCTTGTGATAATGTTGGCGTTTGTTGCCCTCATCTTTACTGGGCCAAAAATTGCTGTATCTAAATTGGTTGTATCAGGTTACTCCTGATATTATTTGCTTAAAGCGGCTGTGTGCCTTTGCGCATAGCCAAAATATTCCATAAGGTGGTTACTTTGTGTATTGTTTCTGCCCAGTAAACGGAGCTCAGGCGAAAGCTGCACTTATCCTTTACAGAGAGGATTAAAGGCATAAAATACCCAAATATAGAAGACAGCTGCTGGTCATAGTCACACGTGTAGCATCCTCTATTTTCGTTTTCGGAACGCGCTGAAGTGTTTATGTGTGGTGATGATGATCACTTTATGAAGAAGCGGGTACTTTTTTTGCTGCAGTTCGCGCAGACTGCACCCTCGGGAGTCATATCCAACCGCGCATTCACGGACACTATCATGGACATGTCGGCTTTAACGGTGAGTGATTAGAATGTAGACAAGCTAATATTAAATAAATAAATAAACAGAGACAGAGAGAGCGAGACAAGTAGATCGTGCCACAAGTATTTGATGTGCGACCGTTTCTCTTTGTCTGTTTGTTTATTTGTTTTAGTATGGCACGGAGTCACTCCCGGATAGTTGGATGAACATCACGCAACAGCAGGTCAGTGTTGGCATTTAAATAAGAGTGTTCACTTCTGGTAGATATGCCACGCAAGTAAATACGTAAAGTACACGGCTACTTCCTGTTGAGTTGTAGAAGCAACGTTGGAATTTGCAATAGTACGACTAGACAGCAGTTACATGTGCGAAAAAATGTCGTAAAAAAAAGAGTCGCTCTTACGCCTGCGTTCTTCTCTCCAGCTGCAAGATGTATGTGCAACATTATCCCCTGGCTCCGAATACATTGACTGGCGGAGGTTCCTGCTGGCGGCCGCACAGCCCTGGCCTCCAGCCTCTAAGTTGGACCTGTTGCTGACGTTAGAGCGCTGTCAAGAAGCGGACTGTACGGGCTCGGGGTGTCTAAACGAAGCAGAATTTTCTGAGGTGCGTGAAAATTGCTTGACCGCAGCAACTGCAACGCGTCCTTGTCTTGAGGTCACAGTGCTTAGCTTTCTTTTCGTGGATGCCGTGCTTGAAGTAGGGTTGTTTGGTCCAGAAAGTTACTAATTGTTTTTTTTTGTTTGTTTTTGTTTTGTTTTGTTTGTTGTTTTTTTTTTTGCAGGTGGAGCTGTGGTTCAAAGGACATCCGGAGCTAGAGAAGCCACAAGAGCCAGATGTGCCGCCGGTGTTTGACAGGCAAGGGAAACTAAAAGATGTGAGTAGACCAATGGGTGAAATACGATACGGTTGTTCTTGATCAATTTAGTTGTGCATTTCCGACACATGCACTGGTAATATTGTACTTGTATGTGGTTCTCATTTCCTTTTCTTAAGATAAAAGGAGCAGAACTAAGTATGACATTAGCAGAGTTAGAAGTCGTAAAGCCAAGAAGCCTGATTTGTATTTTTAATCTAGTTTTGGATCATAACATGCTTCCCGCGATCCAATGAAGCATCTCACACTTTATTTGAATTTGTCCCACAGGTCTTCTTCAAGATTTTCGCTGACTACAACGTATCCCCACCGGCCATTGATTACATCAATTTGGTAATTTCTTGTGACTTTTTTATAACGTGATTTGGAAAGAGTGGCGCGACGAGGCGCGTGTGCGGGAGAATGACGTGACTCTGTGTGAGACGAGGCGTGTTTGCGGGAGAATGACGTGACTGCATTAGAGGAGGCGCGTGTGAGGGAGAGTGACGTGACTGCGTGAGATGAAGCGCGTGTGCGACAGAATGACGTAACTCTGCGTGAGATGAGGCGCGTATGCCGCAATTCACGTGACTATTCGAGAGACCTACAAATGAAGTGTATGTGCAAGATGCAGGAGTTGTTTGGTTGATATGGAGTGATGTTGATGGTGATGCCAGTGTGGTGGTTATGATTGTAGTATGACTATTTAAAGTCAGCTTCCTCTGTTCCTTCCACAGCTGCTATATTTCTCAGCCGATAGTGATCCTGTGGAGGGTTTTCTGCGTGCTCTGAGTGTGTCCGCTGGTCAGCCCATGCCAGACAGCAAGTCATTAGACCACTGTCCCAACACAGTCAGACACGACAGTGACGTGCCATACATTCAGGTGAGCCAGTGTATTTCACTCTGCACAAAGAGGGTTTACCAGAACAATGGCCAAAATGTGCATGAAGCAATGATTTATTCACAAAGTCGGTCATGACAATTGATGGAAATCTGATAGTTTTTCATGTTTGTGTATTGCCCTTGCTGTTTCCCAACTGAGTCTTCACATCATTTCTCTTTTGTGCAGGAGCCAGTTTCACCACCACCAGAGATGAACTCGTCTGTGACACTAAACAATCTTATGATGGTACAGATTATTATTTTCACCATTAGTCATTCCATTGCTTTATGAGTCTCTTTGCTTTTAGCTTTTGCAAATTGCCTTTAGTCTGTAATGCTCCTCTCTCTCTCTCTCTCTCTCTTTACCTGTCATTATTTGATACAAAACAAAATTTTTTCGTCCATGTGACCTGTTTTTGGCATGCAGGTGTTGCATCATGGCAAGAGCAAGTCAGGTGATACTCACCGCTTGACTGTTGACCCTGGTAACACATTTTCCAGGGTAAGTGACAGCCAAGAGCTATGTGGCTTTCATACTTTATTGTAACATTCACCATTTGTTGCTAGTATGGCCATTAGTATAGATTGAGGGGGGAGGAGGGGGGGGTTGACTCCCTTTGATTGATTAAACAGGGAGGCTCTGCCCAAAAGGGGGTCCCTTTTCAAGTCACTGGCATTAAAATAGGGTACAGAAAAAAAAGCCTTTTGATATTTCAAAGGGTTGGTAAGAAAGGCTTGACAAAGGGAAATCCTACTGGCAATTAACTGAGGTTCTAAAACTCGTTCCTTGATTGGTCACATTCTCAAGCGAGTTGCATGCAGTTTTTCACACATTGTGTCTATGTTTGCAGTAGATGTGCATGCATGTGTTTATGCAGTTATGCTACATGCCTGTGTATATGTGTAGATTACCTAGATGTATGTTTGCATAAATGCATGTGTATGTATGCAACTATACATGGGCTTATTTGTAGATATTTTCTCTCTTTCTCTCTCGTGTTGAAATTGAGGTTCTGTCCGTCTGTCTGTCTCTCCCTAGGAGCATCTCACTGGGGCTTTCATTGAACTTGGAGCTGAAGAACATGAGCCACTACCATTTCATCTGCTCTTCCAGCATCCTATCATTCAGGACTGCATTCAGATGTGTCAGCACTATAAAGCAGTGGTAAGTCCCAGTAACATCTGTCAAGGCACTCTCTTGCTGTTTTATTACTCTAAGTTCACATTATTAGCATCTAA
Organism: Plumapathes pennacea; assembly: GCA_964036295.1. Taxonomy (NCBI): domain Eukaryota; kingdom Metazoa; phylum Cnidaria; class Anthozoa; order Antipatharia; family Myriopathidae; genus Plumapathes; species Plumapathes pennacea. Next base: position 26,497,944 of record OZ038466.1, read on the forward strand.
GTGCACATTTTTTACATTCTAAAACTTATATACTCCATCTCTTCCTTCATAGGATTTGAGGAATATATTCAAGATTTCAGTGCAAGAGTCATTTGAGTGAATATGCTTTTCTCCAAATTACACTTCAAGAATGTTACATCGACACTTCTATTGGAATGTACCATTTGTGTATTGTTTTCATTCAAGTGCTTTAGATTTTATTTGACAGAAACTGAGTCAAATGTAAATTTGGCAGTGAAAAGTTACTGGACAAATTTCAGTTTAGTTGAACATTGTGTGAAGCTGTTGAGCAGTGTAAATAGAGGTCCTGTATGATTGTGCCAATTATCTTATCATTATCTCATACAAGAAATAAAACACTTGTCACACTTCTTTCATGTTCTTTCAAATTCCCAAGTGCTTCTATAACTCTTTTATAAGATAAGAAAGCAAAAACAACAAGAAAAAGAATTAAATTTGGTGCAGGCTGACATCAAACTGAAGCATGTGTATTATGTTGAGCCATGGTTGCACAGTGATTCATCAGCATTTACCAGTATAAGATCACATGCTGATCATGTACTATCAAGCTTAAAATATTTTATGTTTTACTGAGCATATGCAGTACAAAATAAAGGTCAGTTCCAAATTGGAAAGCACCACAAGGAGTTGGTTGAGGTTAGAATATATGATCACCTTATTGGTCCTTCTTGATCCACGGATAAATCAATTGTCCCAGAAGAAGTTTTTTTGTCAAAAGACCCCAGCTTTGCTGGTCACCTGGGTTAAGCCTGTCTTGTGAAATGGGTGTATACACTGGCCAAATAAACAACTTGTTCAGAGGTAGGGATGTGGTCGTCATGTTGAGATGCAGAGTACTAGAGCAGCACTTGAGTTGCACTGAACCCAAAAACAACATGTCCTCATTTGCTGAAGGATGGACAAGCTCAAGGTGGAGACCACCTGGAATAAACAAAACAACAACAACAGTGTTACTCTGTGGGCCACCAAGGGTTAGGGTCATCTGAGCAAATAGCAAATATTTGCTATTTGCCCAGATGAAGCTTCAATTTCTTTACAGCATCCAGCTTTCACAAATTGAACCTTAGTCAACGCAAGTTATGTGACTATCATTTTGTCACCCTTTCAAGCCTCACAAATAAAGGAATATTACTAAACACACCTGATAAAGAAGCTGGCTTAAAAACAGCCATGCATACAGCAAAGCCTGGTAGGTGATTAATACCTCTGATGGTACAACTTAGTACTCCCTTCAACAGAAGGACCAGTGATCGCAGTACTACAAAGACACAATAGAAGAGTCCTGTGGTTGGCACCAAGAACAGCAGGATTGTGAACAAGACTGTACTAATAAACAACTGATCAATTTTGTATGGGACTTGCTCCAGCTCGCTGGTGTGTGTATTCCATCTCCTGCCTGCATTTACAAAAAGGACAGTCAGAAACAATCCCACTAGGCGTCTTATGGAAAAGGGCAGGATACAGAGGTAAGTTACCCTTCCACTCCAAAGCATAAAGTAATCAATCTCAAATTGTCTCCTTCAGTTTCTCACCAAAAGTATATCACATGGTAAGGAGAACTTGGCTTTTGATAGCTTGCTTAGATGAAAGCTGCATAAAACATCAGTTCTCACTATACTATTCTTACATTTCTTCTTTTTGACATTTGACAGCTTGCTCAGATAAAAGCTGATTGGACAATCAATTCTCACTACATCACTTACACATTTTATACTCAAGGAGTTGGGAAAAACTGTGATCTTAGGATTGAAAGGGTTGAAGACTGGGAGAATCTGCATTTTGAGCTTGGGAGTAAAAGGATTAAGATGCAGTAAATAAATATGAAAACTAACCAGTAAAGTGTCTTCCAAGCAATACAAGGTAGTATACTTGTAAACTGTAGATCCTGGCTGCATATACGTAGAAACAGTAGATGTGGAGCGTCAGGAGGGAACATATATCTGATGCCACAGACAATAGGAATGTGAGCCCACAGACACCTGGGAGAATGCTACACCAAACAATGGTATGAATGTATGGTTGCATGAAAGCCAAATAGGTCTTCCACAGAAAGATGTGATAAAGGAAAAACTGACCCAGAAAATGAGCCAATTGCTTGTTGAGTTTTAGTCCTGCTGGGACCCCCATCATCCAGTGGATGAGATTGCTTAGGGCATCTGCAACAGTATTGGTGATTTTCATGATTTCAACAGCAATGAGGGAGGTGCTACCAGAACAATAGAGGCAAGCAACTATCGAAACACCAAGGAAGACATCAAAGAGGACAGAGAACATTAAGTTATGATACGAAGTCATGACGGAATGTCGAGCTGGACTGATGGCAGGTGACTCAGTCTTGTATGCTGTGTTCTCTTCATTTGAAACAGATCTAACATCTGAATCCCCACTAACATACTCTTGAAGTCTTCTCATCTGCTGCATTCTCCTTGAGAATTGCTGAAGCACTGCTGCTGAGCTCAAAACAAGCATCGCTTCTCTCAACTTGAACTTCCCTGCAGTGGCAAATACATCGACAACACAATTTGATACGAAAATAAGCAAACGTAGCAGGGCCAGAACAGGAATCAGCAACAAATTCACATCAAAGTTTTGTTTTTCGACCCTCCTGCACTTCAGAGATGCGTTAATGAAATTTTTGGTTTCTTGTGATGCATTCAATAAGAATATGATTTCTTTCAGATGAGATGTCGTCGCAATAGCACTTGAGTTGATATCGTCAATTGTTGCGTGGCGTCCACTTCCTCTGGGCTTGTCGTACATAATCAACATGGTATGCACATTTCTCAAAAGACCTTCAACGTAAACACTGTACAGCGCTGGTCTCGACGAACTGTCCCTTTTTCTCAAGACAACACATTCTTTGTTCTTCGATGCAAATAGCTGTGTTATTATATCGCCAAGCTCCCTCCGACATTTAGATTCTTTATCCACGTACCAAACACCCAGTAACGAGATGCTGTTGATGTTCCTTCGCTGTCCGGCCTCGCTCAATTTTTCAAGAGCACCCGTACCCGAGTCCAATTCATTGAAAGGAATCACAGTTACTACAACTAAAAATTCATCCGATACACTGTCCTTCCATCCAACAATGACACCAGACTCACAGTTCAAGCAATCAACAGGAAAAAGAACAGACAAATAACAACCATCCGCTGGGGACGCCATTTTACACAACAGACCCATGGAGTCAGCGGTATGCACCGCAGGCGTGTTGGTTGGTACTTCACGTAACCCTATTATAATGTATCATTTAAATATATCATATATCATAAATATGTATATGTACCTATGTATTCGTATGTATTTCTATGTATTCCCCTGTATTCCTATGTATTCCCATGTATTCCTATGTATTCCTATGTATTCCCTTGTATTCCTATGTATTCCCCTGTATTCCTATGTATTCCCCTGTATTCCTATGTTTTCCCCTGTATTCCTATGTATTCCCCTGTATTCCTATGTATTCCCATGTATTCCTATGTATTCCTATGTATTCCCCTGTATTCCTATATATTCCCCTGTATTTCTATGTATTCCCCTGTATTCCTATGTATTCCCCTGTATTCCTATGTATTCCTATGTATTCCTATGTATTCCTATGTATTCCCCTGTATTCCTATATATTCCCCTGTATTCCTATGTATTCCCCTGTATTCCTATGTATTCCCCTGTATTCCTATGTATTCCCCTGTATTCCTATGTATTCCTATGTATTCCTATGTATTCCTATGTATTCCCCTGTATTCCTATGTATTCCCCTGTATTCCTATGTATTCCTATCTATTCCTATGTATTCCCCTGTATTCCTATGTATTCCCCTGTATTCCTATGTATTCCTATGTATTCCCCTGTATTCCCCTGTATTCCTATGTATTCCCATGTATTCCTATGTATTCCTCTGTATTCCCCTGTATTCCTATATATTCCCCTGTTTTCCTATGTATTCCCCTGTATTCCTATGTATTCCCCTGTATTCCTATGTATTCCCCTTTATTCCTATGTATTCCTATGTATTCCTATGTATTCCTATGTATTCCCCTGTATTCCTATATATTCCCCTGTATTCCTATGTATTCCCCTGTATTCCTATGTATTCCCCTGTATTCCCCTGTATTCCTATGTATTCCTATGCATTCCCCTGTATTCCTATGTATTCCCCTGTATTCCTATTTATTATACAACTCCCTTAGTAACGTGAAAATACCGCATAGTAACGTGCGAATAACTCCATAGACACGTAAAAAAGATATAGATCTTATTAACCTCGTTTGCTTGGTCCGTACAGTAAGTTATGGACCGAGTTTTTTTCGTCGCCTTATGGCCCGAGCGCGCTTCGCGCGAGGGCCATAAGGCGACGAAAAAAACGAGGATCCATAACTTACGGTACGGACCAAGCAAACGAGGTTAATAAGATATTTATTATATGGCTTTAGATCTTTCGGCAAACACAAAACAAGGCCCCAACGAGTACTCGTCTCGTTCATTCAACAACATCAATCGCGATCAGGCATGAATTACGCACGTTTGTTTTCACAACATATTCAGTTAACAGCTTACAATTCTACCGATTTGAAAATCTTGAAAGAAAATAAGCGTCTGTCGAACCAACTGCCTAGATAAATACTAATTTGTTCTGAGCTGAATGAAATGGCCCATAGCGTGTGTCAAACAACGACACTGCAGTGAACTTTATTCGGTGAACGACTCGAACTCGCCCTTGCTCGCTCACTAAAGATTTAAAAAAACTGCAGTCTTATCTCTTTCCAGAAGAAACTGCTTTGTAACTCAGAGTATTTTTTATCTTTTGAATAAGTTTCTTACACGTACAATAATGTAGAAGGCAAAATGGCACTAAAAGAAAATCATTTCATCACAAACTGCGACCAACACATCGTTAAAAGTTATATTATTCAAAACTCACCGCTTAATTTTCCTGCCTCCTCGTGGAGCGTTTAGGTTTCTTCCAGGAAAATAAACGCCCTCAAATTACCACGGCGTTTTTGTCCCAGTCAGTGATTTCGAAATATAGAGTTCTCGTGCATTGTGAAAAATTTATTTACAGTCCTCACAGTGCGCCATGACGAGCAAACATGTCTGCAAAACTTGATTCTTGCACGGTTTTAGTCATAACTGTTCACGGTGATTGTTCGCTTTCCACTTTCTTCCTGGCAAGTGTGCAAATTTGAACACAGAGGTGAAACAACCCTCCATTCTCTGCAGCGCTTGTTGTCAATGACGGCTGAGGTCGCAAGCAATTTTTTCCTCGGATGTTTTCCTTCTTCGTAACGGTCATTTTCCAAGATTGTAAGCTTTCCCCGATCATCATAACTTAACAGTGAGTATCCGGAACGTTTAAACTTCCCATTGCACTTCTGGGCCTTTTATGACAAACGTTTAGCAACTTTTCGAGTAATCATTTGCGATCCACATGTGCAAACTGATTTTGCGGTCCGTACAGTAAGTTATGGACCGGTAAAATTGACCAATCAGAACGCGCGTAAAATCAATTTGCGGTCCGTACAGGAAAGTATGGACCGGTAAATTAACCAATCGTAGCGTGCGTAGTATCAGTGCCATATAATAAACAGCCGTATTCAACGTTGCTAAGGAAAAAAATTTTTTTTTTTCTTCATTCGCTGCCGTTAATTCTTTTCTTTCGCTTTTCGTATAAAAGTCGCCCTGTGCACAGCTGGTATTTACATCACTTCTAGAGATTATTAAGCAAAGAAAGAAGCACAGAATTTAAACTGACCTGGCTTGTAGTACTATCCGATACGCAAAATCGAGCACGGAGACCAGCTTCTTCGTCAGAAAATCAACTGAATTTGCCGCAACATAACTAATCTTCCGTTCCACAAAATGTCAGACCACACACTACAGTTCGGTTATCAGGCCATAGTGTTTCCAGCCAGATCAATATTTCTGAGAGCAGTTTAAGAATCCCTGTCAATCTCGAAACGAGTTCTTGTCGGCATTCAACACGGCAGCCGTTGGATTTGCCTCGGCTTGTAATTCCAGTCCAAGATCTATGGCATCGACTTACAACAACAGGCAATGATTACCTCTATCGAAAAACGGCATTGCGAACTGTACCACCACTGGTCACAAGATAAAGTCCTTTTCATACTTCATAAGCGAGGAGAAGGCGAGAACTGGCCGGTTTGTTCATTCATGGCACTCGACGAAAATGAAAATGTTGACACATCTCGTTCGTCCAATTTGTTCTGTTTATGACCACATTATGTGATGTAGTATCTCAGATCTCCCCGAAAACTTTGCTTAAAGTACCTCTTTCAGCTTCATTGTTACTCGGCTCAGAAAACAACGACTAGAAGTACTGCAAGTACAAAATCCGCGCTTGCTTACACTGCACACGGCACTAAACTTGATTGACATATCGCGCGCGGAAAAGATGTCACTTTGGTCACACAACGTACCGCGATTTAAAAATAATTTACATCTTTTACCAAGGGAGTTGTATAATAAATAACTTATTAGACACTTAGGCGTGTAGTACGGCTGTATATTTTTACTCATCGTTTGTATTTTGGCTCGCCGAAGCGGCTCGCCAAAATACTGCACGACTCGTAAAAATATACAGCCGTACTACACGCCTAAGTGTCTAATAAGATATATGTATTCCCCTGTATTCCTATGTATTCCCATGTATTCCTATGTATTCCCATGTATTCCTATGTATTCCCCGTTATTCCTATGTATTCCCATGTATTCCTATGCATTCCTATGTATTCCCCTGTATTCCTATGTATTCCCCTGTATTCCTATGTATTCCCCTGTATTCCTATGTATTCCCCTGTATTCCTATGTATTCCCATGTATTCCTATGTATTCCCCGTTATTCCTATGTATTCCCATGTATTCCTATGTATTCCTATGTATTCCTATGTATTCCCCTGTATTCCCATGTATTCCTATGCATTCCTATGTATTCCTATGTATTCCCCTGTATTCCTATGTATTCCCCTGTATTCCTATGTATTCCCCTGTATTCCTATGTATTCCCCTGTATTCCTATGTATTCCCCTTTATTCCTATGTATTCCCCTGTATTCCTATGTATTCCCCTGTATTCCTATGTATTCCTATGTATTCCCATGTATTCTCATGTATTCCTATGTATTCCCATGTATTCCTGTGTATTCCTATGTATTCCCCTGTATTCCTATGTATTCCCATGTATTCCTATGTATTCCCCTGTATTCCTATGTATTCCCCCCGGGGTATTCCCATGTATTCCCATATATTCCTATGTAACTTATTCTTTTGAAGAAGTTTCTTACACATAGAATAATGTAGAAGGCAAAATGGCAAAATCATCATCATCATCATTATCATCATCATCATCATCATTATCATCATCATCGCCAAGCGAGGCGCTTCGCCAAGTGAGTCCGCAACTAATTTTGACCATGTGATGACGTAAATCGTGGTAAATAAGAGTCCACACCACGGCAAACCAGTGGAAATTTGTTTTTTATCACAACATTTAGAAATATACAGGAAACTTTCGTTGTATTTCGCTGCAAAACGTGACATGCTGGCGTCATCATCGTTGTCTGGACTCTTATTTACCACGGTAAATCGACCAATCAGAGAGCGAGAAACTAGTGTGTTGTGGTAAAAACGAACTTTTCCCTGGTCATGCTTCATATTAAGTGTAAGAACTCATCGAAAACTAACTTCCGGACACGCGGGATACTAAATTGTTGCGCGAACATTGCTGAAGTAGAAGCCTTGCTTACCGATATTGTGCGCAACCGTTTCTTCGCATCTTCACGCAGTGTTTCACCCTTACGTCAATTTTTTGTTCAATCTATCAGACCGCCCTTGAAGAATTTGATTACGCCGTGAAAAACATTGCAACCGATCTCCGGGACAGTCTCCGCTTGACGTAAGTACCGCAACCTGTGTTCGATTTACTTTCATACTTTCTCATCATCTTTCACTTCGGGAATTAAATTATTAAATTAACTAAAATTATTTTACAACTGACGGGTCAATTTTCATTGTGTTTGTGATTTTCAAGGCGCGTGACCGAGTTGTTGATGCAGAAGTGGAATTTGTGCAGCAGCCAGCGAGTTCCAGCCATTTCTAGACTGCAAGTAAGCTAACCGGTTTTGCTCTCTGGACCAATCAGACTAGAGTGTTTTTTCCTCTTCCAATCAGAGAAGTGGTGAAACCAAAATCAACTATTGATTTGTTTATTACAGATGGTCATGTGAACAATTGGCTCCGATTAGTGAAATAGTTTGTCTTAACGTGTTCCCGTTATCGTATTCTGAGAGTCTTCGAGTTCCTTTGCATTCTTATGTTTAGCGTTCTGTTCCACACTAATGCTGACAGCTCGTAACTTCGATCCTTGCAGAAAATTCACAATGTTGAGGTGTTTTTGAAGGCCCTCAAGGACGGAGGTGTTAGCGTTGACGATGGTAAGCAAGACACGTTATTGCACCTCACTCTTCTCTAACTCCCTCTTCGTCTGTCGTATTCGCGCGCGGAGGACGGAGGCTCGCAGTGAGTGACGGGAACGAGGAAAAGTGGCGTGAGAAAGACTTTTCTTTCTGTAACTCCGCGAGAGCTTCTCCGCCCCCGCCCCCGCACGAATAAAAGAGACGACTGGGGACGAGTCAGTTATTGTACCGATTGGATTCCGTTATTTGCATTGCGATGTTAAGTGCTGCTGTGGTTGTTGTTTCCTTTTCTTGTCTAATCTTCTGTCCGTAATGCCCGCGCGTCTTCTCTGTTGTATTTTTTTAGGTCTGGACGCCCGCTATGTTGTCGATGGCCACCAAAAGAAGACGCTTGCGTTACTATGGCAACTGATTTTTAACTTTCAAGTAAGTTTACCTTCAATTTTCAATTTTCATATCAAACACACGTGCCTCTTGCACGGCAACCGCCCCAGAAGAAAACAAACTAGCAAAGATATTAAGAGATCAGGAGAAAGAAGTAAATAAGACTTTTCTCAAACCATGGATAGGCCGGACACAAGTCGTTTTTGTGCCTAACCTATTTGCTTCCACGCTCAGAATATAAATTCTCCCAACCACCCAAGAAGAGATTGTATGACGGATGTAGTGAGAGTTGATAGTTTAATCAGTTATCATCTGAACAGGTTATCAAAAACCAAATTCTTGATACTGTTGTGATATATTTCTGCTAAAAGACTGAAAAGAGAAAATGGAAGTTAGTCACTCTTGGGAGTTAAATACGCGGACTCCACAATTCGGACTCGGTCCTTTGATCGACATTACATTTTCTTCCTTTTGTAAACTAATTTTCTCGTACTTTCCTCTCAGGTCAACGTGTTGTTGAGCGACAAGCAGCTAAAAGAAGAGATCCGCCATCTCAAACAAAACAAGGAGCTGCAGTCACAGCTTACCGCCGCCATGACTTGGACAGAAGAACACCGCTGTGCCGTTGACATACGTCGCCAATCCATCGGTGTCTATTCGAACTCTGAACGTCTGAGTCTATTGTTGAAGTGGTGCAAGATTGTTTGCAGCATATATGGGATGAAGGTAATGACCTGTTATTGCTTGTTGTACAGTATAACACATTCTCCACCTGTATTAAAATAGAACACTTCACAATTTCCAAGTTTAACTGTTATATGATTGCCGGGGTTTCATTTTGCTGGTGCGCACAACAGATTCGTGATTCCTGTCTGTCGCTTCTGACACGTTGCTGTGACAAAACTGCAACAGACCTCCCTATATCGGCCAGTCTTGCGCGCAGTCCTGCGAAATCGTGATAATCAAAGACACCCTCTCACCGGAGATACTTTGCGCGCTCATGTTTATATTTACCATAGGAGCTGGACTTTCCTGAGGCGCCCACGTTATGACTGATCAATCTGACTGTCGCTACTTGCTATATTCTATACACTTTCCATATTTTGTGCTGAATTATTCGCGATAAAACATAGCAAAACACGACAATCCGCCATTTTGGTATGATATGAAAATGGCCGCCGTCAGTCACTGGACGGGTAAAGCATCTACGGTGAGAGGGTCTTTTAAGTGTGGTGTTTGTGTGTGTTGAGCGACGTAAAATATTTATACGTTTAGTTTTCGTATTGCACAACAGATCGACAACTTCACTGTCTCCTTCTCGGATGGACGTGCACTGTGCTACTTGCTTCATCATTACCACCCGACCCTACTCCCCCTGGGGCTCATTCACCAGGAGACAACGATGACGTGTAACCCAGGGTTACAAGAGAGTGACAGCGAGGGGGAGAATCTGGAGCCCGACTCATGGACGGCGAACTACAGTCCAGGTACAACAAAACTGGTCAAACCGGTTTACCAGATGAACATCGTGATTGGTCAAACATTCAGTGGCAAGAACTGCAGGTCAAATCAGTTTAGCCGGACAAACTTGCATCCTGAATTGATTGTTCAATTATTTTTGACGAGAGAAGTAAGCCAAACCAGCCAGTCACGCAATCCGAAGTAAGACATACACTTAGTTGAATTGAAACACGAGAGCAAATGCAAAGTCTCACAAAGTTGACACATTCCAAATTTACATCAATCTGAACTGTGAGCGACTAGTAGACTGTTTCAAGTAATCTCTTTTTCTTTCCAATTTTTCCCTGCAGTTTCGAGAGTGAAACTCGAACGCCTGAAGTCGAATGAGCGCGATAACTTCCGAATACTCCCCCAGAAGGTATGTCATGTCGTGTCAGTCCGCGTTGGGTGCTTGAAGCAAAATGAGTAATTTTTGTTTACAATGAATTGTTTTGTCAGGTTAAAGAGCTTGGTGGCGTCCCACTGATGACCAAGACTGCACACATGTCTAACACAATTCCAGATGAAAAGATACGCCACAGCATCATCAACAAAGTCTACAGGTTGGTTTCACAATCTCTATAATAATGATGTAGTACTGTAGTACAATCTCCCGTACAAACTCTCCTACAAACTCTCCTACAAACTCCCGTACAAACTCTCGTACAAAACCTCGTACAAACTCCCGTACAAACTCTCCTACAAACTCTCGTAAAAATTCTCGTACAAACTCTCGTTTGTACGAGAGTTTGTAGAGAGTTTGTACGAGGTTTGTACGAGAGTTTGTACGAGAGATTGTACGAGACTTTGTAGGAGAATTTTAACGAGAGTTTGTACGGGAGTTTGTACGAGAGTTTGTATAAGAGTTTGTACGGGAGTTTGTACGAGAGTTTATACGAGGTTTGTACCAGAGTTTGTACGAGGTTTGTACGAGAGTTTGTACGGGAGTTTGTACGAGAGTTTGTACGAGAGTTTGTACGAGAGTTTGTACGAGAGTTTGTACGAGTTTGTACGAGAGTTTGTACGGGAGTTTGTACGAGAGTTTGTACGAAACTTTGTACGAGGTTTGTACGACAGTTTGTAGAGGAGTTTGTACGAGAGTTTGTACGAGGTTTGTACGAGAGTTTGTACTGAAGTTTGTAGGAGAGTTTGTAGAAGAGTTTGTACGGGAGTTTGTACCAGACTTTGTACGAGAGTTTGTACGGGAGTTTGTACGAGCTTTGCACGAGCGTTTGTACGGGAATTTGTACGAGATTTTGTACGGGAGTTTGTACGAGAGTTTGTACGAGAGTTTGTACGAGAGTTTGTACGAGAGTTTGTACGAGGATTGTACGAGAGTTTGTATGAGGTTTGTACGAGGTTTGTACGAGAGTTTGTACGGGAGTTTCTACGAGAGAGTGTACGAGAATTTGTAGGAGAGTTTGTAGGAGAGTTTGTACGGGAGTTTGTACGAGAGTTTGTACGGGAGTTTGTAGGAGAGTTTGTAGGAGAGTTTGTAGGAGAGTTTGTAGGAGAGTTTGTACGGGAGTTTGTACCAGACTTTGTACGAGAGTTTGTACGGGAGTTTGTACGAGCTTTGCACGAGCGTTTGTACGGGAATTTGTACGAGATTTTGTACGGGAGTTTGTACGAGAGTTTGTACGGGAGTTTGTATGGGAGTTTGTACGAGGTTTTGTATGAGAGTTTGTACGAGAGTTTGTACGAGAGTTTGTACGAGGTTTGTACGAGAGTTTGTACGAGGTTTGTACGAGAGTTTGTACTGGAGTTTGTACGAGAGTTTGTACGAGGCTTGTACGGGAGTTTGTACGAGAGTTTGTACGAGAGTTTGTACGAGAGTTTGTACGGGAGTTTGTACGAGAGTTTGTACGAGAGTTTGTACGAGGTTTGTACGAAAGTTTGTATGAGGTTTGTACGAGGTTTGTACGAGAGTTTCTACGGGAGTTTCTACGAAAGAGTGTACGAGAATTTATAGGAGAGTTTGTAGGAGAGTTTGTACGGGAGTTTGTAGGAGAGTTTGTAAGAGAGTTTGTACGAGAGTTTGTACGAGAGTTTGTACGGGAATTTGTACGAGAGTTTGTACGAGAGTTTGTACGAGGTTTGTAGGAGAGTTTTTTACGGGAGTTTGTACGAGAGTTTGTACGAGAATTTGTACGAGAGTTTGTAGGAGAGTTTGTACGGGAGTTTGTACGAGAGTTTGTACGAGAGTTTGTATGGGAGTTTGTACGAGGTTTTGTATGAGAGTTTGTACGAGAGTTTGTACGAGAGTTTGTACGAGGTTTGTACGAGAGTTTGTACGAGGTTTGTAGGAGAGTTTATACTGGAGTTTGTAGGAGAGTTTGTACGGGAGTTTGTACGAGAGTTTGTACGAGAGTTTGTACGAGGTTTGTACGAGAGTTTGTACGAGGTTTGTACGAGAGTTTGTACGGGAGTTTGTACGAGAGTTTGTAGGAGAATTTGTACGAGGTTTGTACGAGAGTTTGTATGAGGTTTGTACGAGGTTTGTACGAGAGTTTGTACGGGAGTTTGTACGAGAGTGTGTACGAAAATTTGTAGGAGAGTTTGTAGGAGAGTTTGTACGAGGTTTGTACGGGAGTTTGTACGGGAGTTTGTACGAGAGTTTGTAGGAGAATTTGAACTCTCGTCTCGTAAAAACTCCCGTAAAAACTCTCCTACAAACTCTCCTACAAACTCTCCTACAAACTCTCCTACAAATTCTCGTACAAACTCTCGTACAAACTCTCGTACAAACTCTCGTACAAACCTCGTACAAACTCTCGTACAAACTCTCGTACAAACCTCTCGTACAAATCTCGTACAAACTCTCGTACAAACTCTCGTACAAACCTCGTACAAACTCTCGTACAAACTCTCGTACAAACCTCGTAAAAACTCTCGTACAAACTCTCGTACAAACCTCGTACAAACCTCGTACAAACTCTCGTACAAACTCTCGTACAAACCTCATACAAACTTTCGTACATACCTCGTACAAACTCTCGTACAAACCTCGTACAAACCTCGTACAAACTCTCGTACAAACCCTCTACAAACTCTCCTATAAACCTCGTACAAACTCGCGTACAAACCTCATACAAACTTTCGTACATACCTCGTACAAACTCTCGTACAAACCTCGTACAAACCTCGTACAAACTCTCGTACAAACTCTTGTACAAACTCCCGTACAAACTCTCGTACAAACTCTCGTACAAACTTTCGTACAAACTCCCGTAAAATCTCTTCTACAAACCTCGTACAAAACTTTCGTACAAACTCCCTTGAAAACTTTTGTACAAACTCACGTACAGACTCCCGTACAAACTCTCGTACAAACTCTCGTACAAACTCCCGTACAAACTCTCGTAGAAACTCTCGTACAAACCTCGTACAAACTCTCGTACAAACTCTTGTACAAACTCTCGTACAAACTCCCGTACAAACTCTTGTACAAACTCTCGTACAAACTCCCGTACAAACTTTCGTACAAACTCTCGTACAAACTCTCGTACAAACCTCGTACAAACTCTCGCACAAACTCTCTTACAAACTCCTGTACAAACTCTCGTACGAATTCCCGTACAAACTCTCGTACAAAACTCGTACAAACTCCCGTACAAACTCTCGTACAAAGTCTCGTACAAAGTCTCGTAAAAACTCCCGTACAAATTCTCCTACAAACTCCTGTACAAACTCTCCTACAAATTCTCGTACAAACTCTCGTACAAACTCTCGTACAAACCTCATACAAACTTTCGTACATACCTCGTACAAACTCTCGTACAAAACTCGTACAAACTCTCGTACAAACCCTCTACAAACTCTCCTATAAACCTCGTACAAACTCGCGTACAAACCTCATACAAACTTTCGTACATACCTCGTACAAACTCTCGTACAAACCTCGTACAAACCTCGTACAAACTCTCGTACAAACTCTTGTACAAACTCCCGTACAAACTCTCGTACAAACTCTCGTACAAACTTTCGTACAAACTCCCGTAAAATCTCTTCTACAAACCTCGTACAAAACTTTCGTACAAACTCCCTTGAAAACTTTTGTACAAACTCACGTACAGACTCCCGTACAAACTCTCGTACAAACTCTCGTACAAACTCCCGTACAAACTCTCGTAGAAACTCTCGTACAAACCTCGTACAAACTCTCGTACAAACTCTTGTACAAACTCTCGTAGAAACTCCCGTACAAACTCTTGTACAAACTCTCGTACAACCTCCCGTACAAACTTTCGTAAAAACTCTCGTACAAACTCTCGTACAAACCTCGTACAAACTCTCGCACAAACTCTCTTACAAACTCCTGTACAAACTCTCGTACGAATTCCCGTACAAACTCTCGTACAAAACTCGTACAAACTCCCGTACAAACTCTCGTACAAAGTCTCGTACAACGTCTCGTAAAATCTCCCGTACAAATTCTCCTACAAACTCCTGTACAAACTCTCGTACAAACTCCCGTACAAACTCTCGTACAAACTCTCGTACAAACCTCGTACAAACTCTCGTACAAACCCTCTACAAACTCTCGTACAAACTCTCGTAAAAACCTCGTACAAACTAGCGTACAAACCTCATACAAACTTTCGTACATACCTCGTACAAACTCTCGTACAAACTCTCGTACAAACTCTCGTACAAACCTCGTACAAACTCCCGTACAAACTCCCGTACAAACTCTTGTACAAAATCTCGTACAAACTTTCGTACAAACTCTCCTACAAACGCCAGTACAAACTCTTGTACAAACCTGGTAAAAACTCTCGTACAAACCTCGTACAAACTCTCGTACAAACTCTCGTATAAACAACGTACAAACTAGCGTACAAACCTCATACAAACTTTCGTACATACCTCGTACAAACTCTCGTACAAACTCTCGTACAAACTCTCATACAAACCTCGTACAAACTCCCGTACAAACTCCCGTACAAACTCTTGTACAAACTCTCGTACAAACTTTCGTACAAACTCTCCTACAAACGCCAGTACAAACTCTTGTACAAACCTGGTAAAAACTCTCGTACAAACCTCGTACAAACTCTCGTACAAACTCCCGTACAAACCCTTCCACAAACTTCCGTTTAAATTCTCCTACAAACTCTCGTACAAGCTCTCGTACAAACTCTTGTACAAACTCTCGTACAAACTCTCGTACAAACCTCGTAGAAACTCTCGTACAAACTCTTGTACAAACTCTCGTAAAAACTCCCGTACAAACTCTTGTACAAACTCTCCTACAAACTCTCCTACAAATTCTCGTACAAACTCTCGTACAAACTCCCGTACAAACTCTCGTACAAACCTCGTACAAACCTCGTACAAACTCTCGAACAAACCCTCTACAAACTCTCGTACAAACTCTCGTATAAACCTCGTACAAACTCTCCTACAAACTCCAGTACAAACTCTCGTACAAACCTGGTAAAAACTCTCGTACAAACCTTGTACCAACTCTCGTACAAACTCCCGTACAAACCCTTCCACAAATTCTTGTTTAAATTCTCCTACAAACTCTCGTACAAGCTCTCGTACAAACTATTGTAGAAACTCTCGTACAAACTTTCGTACAAACCTCGTACAAACTCTCTACAAACCCTCCTACAAACTCTCGTACAAACCTACAAACTCGTACAAACCTCGTACAAACTCTCGTACAAACGTTGTACAAACTCCCGTAAAAACTCTCGTACAAACTTTCGTACAAACTCCCGTAAAACCTCTTCTACAAACCTCGTACAAACTTTCGTACAAACTCCCGTGAAAACTCTTGTACAAACTCACGTACAAACTCTCGTACAAACTCTTCTACAAATTCTCGTAGAAACTCCCGTACAAACTCTTGTACAAACTCTCGTACAAACTCCCGTACAAACTTTCGTACAAACTCTCGTACAAACTCTCGTACAAACTTCGTGAAAACTCTCGTACAAACTCTCTTACAAACTCCCGTACAAACTCTCGTACGAATTCCCGTACAAACTCTCGTACCAAAACTCGTACAAACTCCCGTACAAACTCTCGTACAAAGTCTCGTACAAAGTCTCGTAAAAACTCCCGTACAAATTCTCCTACAAACTCCTGTACAAACTCTCCTACAAACTCTCCTACAAATTCTCGTACAAACTCCCGTACAAACTCTCGTACAAACCTCGCACAAACCTCGTACAAACTCTCGTACAAACCCTCTACAAACTCTCGTACAAACTCTCGTATAAACCTCGTACAAACTAGCGTACAAATCTCATACAAACTTTCGTACATACCTCGTACAAACTCTCGTTCAAACTCTCGTACAAACTCTCGCACAAACCTCGTACAAACTCTCGTACAAACCCTCTACAAACTCTCGTACAAACTCTCGTATAAACCTCGTACAAACTAGCGTACAAATCTCGTACAAACTTTCGTACATACCTCGTACAAACTCTCGTTCAAACTCTCGTACAAACTCTCGTACAAACCTCGTACAAACTCTCCTACAAACTCCAGTACAAACTCTTGTACAAACCTGGTAAAAACTCTTGTACAAACCTCGTACAAACTCTCGTACAAACTCCCGTACAAACCCTTCCACAAACTTTCGTTTAAATTCTCCTACAAACTCTCGTACAAGCTCTCGTACAAACTTTCGTACAAACCTCGTACAAACTCTCTACAAACCCTCCTACAAACTCTCGTACAAACCTACAAACTCTCGTACAAACCTCGTACAAGCTCTCGTACAAACGTTGTACAAACTCCCGTAGAAACTCTCGTACAAACTTTCGTACAAACTCCCGTAAAACCTCTTCTACAAACCTCGTACAAACTTTCGTACAAACTCCCGTGAAAATTCTTGTACAAACTCACGTACAGACTCCCGTACAAACTCTCGTACAAACTCTCGTACCAACTCCCGTACAAACTCTCGTACAAACTCTCGTACAAACTCTAGTACAAACCTCGTACTAACTCTCGTACAAACTCTTGTACAAACTCTCGTAAAAACTCCCGTACAAACTCTTGTACAAACTCTCCTGCAAACTCTCCTACAAACTCTCCTACAAACTCTCGTACAAACTCCCGTACAAACTCTCGTACAAACCTCGTACAAACCTCGTACAAGCTCTCGAACAAACCCTCTACAAACTCTCGTACAAACTCTCGTATAAACCTCGTACAAACTCTCCTACAAACTCCAGTACAAACTCTCGTTCAAACCTCGTACCAACTCTCGTAAAAACTCCCGTACAAACCCTTCCACAAATTCTCGTTTAAATTCTCCTACAAACTCTCGTACAAGCTCTCGTACAAACTATTGTAGAAACTCTCGTACAAACTTTCGTACAAACCTCGTACAAACTCTCTACAAACCCTCCTACAAACTCTCGTACAAACCTACAAACTCTCGTACAAACTCTCGTACAAACGTTGTACAAACTCCCGTAAAAACTCTCGTACAAACTTTCGTACAAACTCCCGTAAAACCTCTTCTACAAACCTCGTACAAACTTTCGTACAAACTCCCGTGAAAATTCTTGTACAAACTCACGTACAAACTCTCGTACAAACTCTTCTACAAATTCTCGTAGAAACTCCCGTAAAAACTCTTGTACAAACTCTCGTACAAACTCCCTTACAAACTTTCGTACAAACTCTCGTACAAACTCTCGTACAAACTTCGTGAAAACTCTCGTACAAACTCTCTTACAAACTCCCGTACAAACTCTCGTACGAATTCCCGTACAAACTCTCGTACAAAACTCGTACAAACTCCCCTACAAACTCTCGTACAAAGTCTCGTACAAAGTCTCGTAAAAACTCCCGTACAAATTCTCCTACAAACTCCTGTACAAACTCTCCTACAAACTCTCCTACAAATTCTCGTACAAACTCTCGTACAAACTCCCGTACAAACTCTCGTACAAACCTCGTACAAACCTCGTACAAACTCTCGTACAAACCCTCTACAAACTCTCGTACAAACTCTCGTATAAACCTCGTACAAACTAGCGTACAAACCTCATACAAACTTTCGTACATACCTCGTACAAACTCTCCTACAAACTCTCCTACAAATTTTCGTACAAACTCTCGTACAAACTCCCGTACAAACTCTCGTACAAACCTCGTACAAACCTCGTACAAACTCTCAAACAAACCCTCTACAAACTCTCGTACAAACTCTCGTATAAACCTCGTACAAACTCTCCTACAAACTCCAGTACAAACTCTCGTACAAACCTCGTACCAACTCTCGTACAAACTCCCGTACAAACCCTTCCACAAATTCTCGTTTAAATTCTCCTACAAACTCTCGTACAAGCTCTCGTACAAACTATTGTAGAAACTCTCGTACAAACTTTCGTACAAACCTCGTACAAACTCTCTACAAACCCTCCTACAAACTCTCGTACAAACATACAAACTCTCGTACAAACCTCGTACAAACTCTCGTACAAACGTTGTACAAACTCCCGTAAAAACTCTCGTGCAAACTTTCCCACAAACTCCCGTAAAACCTCTTCTACAAACCTCGTACAAACTTTCGTACAAACTCCCGTGAAAACTCTTGTACAAACTCACGTACAGACTCCCGTACAAACTCTCGTACAAACTCTCGTACAAACTCCCGTACAAACTCTCGTACAAACTCTCGTACAAAATCTCGTACAATCCTCGTACAAACTCTCGTACAAACTCTTGTACAAATTCTCGTAAAAACTCCCGTACAAACTCTTGTACAAACTCTCGTACAAACTCCCGTACAAACTTTCGTATAAACTCTCGTACAAAGTCTCGTACAAACCTCGTAAAAATTCTCGTACAAACTCTCTTACAAACTCCCGTACAACCTCTCGTACAAAACTCGTACAAACTCTCGTACAAAGTCTCGTAAAAACTCCCGTACAAACTCTCCTACAAACTCTCCTACAAACTCTCCTACAAGCTCTCCTACAAACTCCAGTACAAACTCTCGTACAAACCTTGTACAAACTCTCGTACAAACCTCGTACAAACTATAGTACAAACTCCCGAACAACCTCTTCTACAAACTCCCGTACAAACCCCCGTTAAAATTCTCCTACAAACTCTCGCAGAAACTCTCGTACAAACCTCGTACAAACGTCGTACAAACTCTCGTACAAACTCCTGTACAAACTCCCGCACAAACTCTCGTACAAACCTAGTACAAACTCTCGTACAAACCTCGTACAAACTCTCTACAAACTCCCGTACAAACTCTCGTACAAACCTCGTACAAAATCTCGTTCAAACCTCGTACAAACCCTTCTACAAACTCTCGTAGATAACCCAGGGTTTTTTGCCGATTTTGGCCAAAAATTGAAAACTCTTGAAACTTTTAGGAAACCTTCCTCATCATCCGTTGGTGAGATATAGCAATCAAATGGCTTAGAACTTTGAAAAGCGCAACGTTTTAATTAGACGATGATTTGCTGTAATTTCTCACGACGCGTGGTCTAAAAGTTTACAAAAACTATGCAAAACGCGTCGGAATAGTCCCAGCAACATTTCCTGAAAGTTTCATGCGATTCGGAAAAGGTCGAAAAATCTTGGAATTTTGACAAAAACGTAAGGCTATAGCCCAAGGTTTTTAATTAAAACGTCGCGCTTTTCAAAGTTCTAAGCCATTTGATTGCTATATCTCACCAACGGATGACGATAGATCACGCAAATGTATTGCAGAATGTCTTCTTTTAGTCCCAGGAAGGTTTCCTGAAAGTTTCAAGAGTTTTCAATTTTTGGCCAAAATCGGCCAAAAACCCTGGGCTATAACCTTACGTTTTTGTCAAAATTCCAAGATTTTTCGACCTTTTCCGAATCGCATGAAACTTTCAGGAAATGTTGCTGGGACTATTTCGACGCGTTTTGCATAGTTTTTGTAAACTTTTAGGCCACGCGTCGTGAGAAATGAGAGCAAATCATCGTCTAATTAAAACGTCGCGCTTTTCAAAGTTCTAAGCCATTTCATTGCTATATCTCACCAACGGATGACGATAGATGACGCAAATGTATTGCAGAATGTCTTCTTATAGTCCCAGGAAGGTTTCCTGAAAGTTTCAAGAGTTTTCAATTTTTGGCCAAAATCGGCCAAAAACCCTGGGCTATAGCCTTACGTTTTTGTCAAAATTCCAAGATTTTTCGACCTTCTCCGAATCGCATGAAACTTTCAGGAAATGTTGCTGGGACTATTCCGACGTGTTTTGCATAGTTTTTGTAAACTTTTAGGCCACGCGTCGTGAGAAATGAGAGCAAATCATCGTCTAATTAAAACGTCGCGCTTTTCAAAGTTCTAAGCCATTTCATTGCTATATCTCACCAACGGATGACGATAGATGACGCAAATGTATTGCAGAATGTCTTCTTATAGTCCCAGGAAGGTTTCCTGAAAGTTTCAAGAGTTTTCAATTTTTGGCCAAAATCGGCCAAAAACCCTGGGCTATAGCCTTACGCTTTTGTCAAAATTCCAAGAGTTTTCGACCTTCTCCGAATCGCATGAAACTTTCAGGAAATGTTGCTGGGACTATTCCGACGCGTTTTGCATAGCTTTTGTAAACTTTTAGGCCACGCGTCGTGAGAAATGAGAGCAAATCATTGTCTAATTAAAACGTCGCGCTTTTCAAAGTTCTAAGCCATTTCATTGCTATATCTCACCAACGGATGACGATAGATCACGCAAATGTATTGAGATTGTCTTCTTATAGTCCCAGGAAGGTTTCCTTAAACTTTCAAGAGTTTTCAATTTTTGGCCAAAATCGGCCAAAAACCCTGGGCTATAGCCTTACGTTTTTGTCAAAATTCCAAGAGTTTTCGACCTTCTCCGAATCGCATGAAACTTTCAGGAAATGTTGCTGGGACTATTCCGACGCGTTTTGCATAGCTTTTGTAAACTCTTAGGCCACGCGTCGTGAGAAATGAGAGCAAATCATCGTCTAATTAAAACGTTGCGCTTTTCAAGGTTCTAAGCCATTTCATTGCTATATCTCACCAACGGATGACGATAGATGACGCAAATGTATTGCAGAATGTCTTCTTATAGTCCCAAGAAGGTTTCCTGAAAGTTTCAAGAGTTTTCAATTTTTGGCCAAAATCGGCCAAAAACCCTGGTCTATAGCCTTACGTTTTTGTCAAAATTCCAAGAGTTTTCGACCTTCTCCGAAGCGCATGAAACTTTCAGGAAATGTTGCTGGGACTATTCCGACGCGTTTTGCAAAGTTTTTGTAAACTTTTAGGCCACGCGTCGTGAGATATTACAGCAAATCATTGTCTAATTAAAACGTTGCGCTTTTCAAAGTTCTAAGCCATTTCATTGCTATATCTCACCAACGGATGACGATAGATCACGCAAATGTATTGCAGAATGTCTTCTTATAGTCCCAGGAAGGTTTCCTGAAAGTTTCAAGAGTTTTCAATTTTTGGCCAAAATCGGCCAAAAACCATGGTCTATAGCCTTACGTTTTTGTCAAAATTCCAAGATTTTTCGACCTTCTCCGAAGCGCGCGAAACTTTCAGGAAATGTTGCTGGGACTATTCCGACGCGTTTTGCATAGTTTTTGTAAACTTTTAGGCCACGCGTCGTGAGATATTACAGCAAATCATTGTCTAATTAAAACGTTGCGCTTTTCAAAGTTCTAAGCCATTTGATTGCTATATCTCACCAACGGATGACGATAGATGACGCAAATGTATTGCAGAATGTCTTCTTATAGTCCCAGGAAGGTTTCCTGAAAGTTTCAAGAGTTTTCAATTTTTGGCCAAAATCGGCCAAAAACCCTACGCTATAGCTTTACGTTTTTGTCAAAATTCCAAGAGTTTTCGACCTTCTCCGAATCGCATCAAACTTTCAGGAAATGTTGCTGGGACTATTCCGACGCGTTTTGCATAGTTTTTGTAAACTTTTAGGCCACGCGTCGTGAGAAATGAAAGCAAATCATCGTCTAATTAAAACGTCGCGCTTTTCAAAGTTCTAAGCCATTTCATTGCTATATCTCACCAACGGATGACGATAGATCACGCAAATGTAATGCAGAATGTCTTCTTATAGTCCCAGGAAGTTTTCCTGAAAGTTTCAAAAGTTTTCAATTTTTGGCCAAAATCGGCCAAAAACCCTGGGCTATAGCCTTACGTTTTTGTCAAAATTCCAAGATTTTTCGACCTTCTCCGAACCGCATGAAACTATCAGGAAATATTGCTGGGACTATTCCGACGCGTTTTGCATAGTTTTTGTAAACTTTAAGGCTACGCGTTGTGAGAATTTTGAGCAAATCATCGTCTAATTAGACGATCAATTGCTGTAATTTCTCACGAGCAAATCATCGTCTAATTAGACGATGATTAGCTCTAATTTCTCACGACGCGTGGCCTAAAAGTTTACAAAAACTATGCAAAACGCGTCGGAATAGTCCCAGCAACATTTCCTGAAAGTTTTATGCGATTCGGAGAAGGTCGAAAAATCTTGGATTTTTGACAAAAACGTAAGGCTATAGCCCAGGGTTTTTGGCCGATTTTGGCCAAAAATTGAAAACTCTTGAAACTTTCAGGAAACCTTCCTGGGACTAAAAGAAGACATTCTGCAATACATTTGCGTGATCTATCGTCATCCGTTGGTGAGATATAGCAATAAAACTATCTTACAAACTTTGAAAAGCGCGACGTCTTAATTAGACGATGATTTGCTCTAATTTCTCACGACGCGTGGCCAGAAAGTTTACAAAAACTATGCAAAACGCGTCGGAATAGTCCCAGCAACATTTCCTGAAAGTTTCATGCGATTCGGAGAAGGTCGAAAAATCTTGGAATTTTGACAAAAACGTAAGGCTATAGCCCAGGGTTTTTGGCCGATTTTGGCCAAAAATTGAAAACTCTTGAAACTTTCAGGAAACCTTCCTGGGACTATAAGAAGACATTCTGCAATACATTTGCGTGATCTATCGTCATCCGTTGGTGAGATATAGCAATAAAACTATCTTACAAACTTTGAAAAGCGCGACGTCTTAATTAGACGATGAATTGTTCTATTTTCTCACCACGCGTGCCCTAAAAGTTTACAAAAACTATGCAAAACGCGTCGGAATAGTCCCAGCAACATTTCCTGAAAGTTTCATGCGATTCGGAGAAGGTCGAAAAATCTTGGAATTTTGACAAAAACGTAAGGCTATAGCCCAGGGTTTTTGGCCGATTTTGGCCAAAAATTGAAAACTCTTGAAACTTTCAGGAAACCTTCCTGGGACTATAAGAAGACATTCTGCAATACATTTGCGTGATCTATCGTCATCCGTTGGTGAGATATAGCAATAAAACTATCTTACAAACTTTGAAAAGCGCGACGTTTTAATTAGACGATGAATTGTTCTAATTTCTCACCACGCGTGCCCTAAAAGTTTACAAAAACTATGCAAAACGCGTCGGAATAGTCCCAGCAACATTTCCTGAAAGTTTCATGCGATTCGGAGAAGGTCGAAAAATCTTGGAATTTTGACAAAAACGTAAGGCTATAGCCCAGGGTTTTTGGCCGATTTTGGCCAAAAATTGAAAACTCTTGAAACTTTCAGGAAACCTTCCTGGGACTATAAGAAGACATTCTGCAATACATTTGCGTGATCTATCGTCATCCGTTGGTGAGATATAGCAATAAAACTATCTTACAAACTTTGAAAAGCGCGACGTTTTAATTAGACGATGAATTGTTCTAATTTCTCACCATGCGTGGCCTAAAAGTTTACAAAAACTATGCAAAACGCGTCGGAATAGTTCCAGCAACATTTCCTGAAAGTTTCATGCGATTCGGAGAAGGTCGAAAAATCTTGGAATTTTGACAAAAACGTAAGGCTATAGCCCAGGGTTTTTGGCCGATTTTGGCCAAAAATTGAAAACTCTTGAAACTTTCAGGAAACCTTCCTGGGACTATAAGAAGACATTCTGCAATACATTTGCGTGATCTATCGTCATCCGTTGGTGAGATATAGCAATAAAACTATCTTACAAACTTTGAAAAGCGCGACGTTTTAATTAGACGATGAATTGTTCTAATTTCTCACCACGCGTGCCCTAAAAGTTTACAAAAACTATGCAAAACGCGTCGGAATAGTCCCAGCAACATTTCCTGAAAGTTTCATGCGATTCGGAGAAGGTCGAAAAATCTTGGAATTTTGACAAAAACGTAAGGCTATAGCCCAGGGTTTTTGGCCGATTTTGGCCAAAAATTGAAAACTCTTGAAACTTTCAGGAAACCTTCCTGGGACTATAAGAAGACATTCTGCAATACATTTGCGTGATCTATCGTCATCCGTTGGTGAGATATAGCAATAAAACTATCTTACAAACTTTGAAAAGCGCGACGTTTTAATTAGACGATGAATTGTTCTAATTTCTCACCATGCGTGGCCTAAAAGTTTACAAAAACTATGCAAAACGCGTCGGAATAGTTCCAGCAACATTTCCTGAAAGTTTCATGCGATTCGGAGAAGGTCGAAAAATCTTGGAATTTTGACAAAAACGTAAGGCTATAGCCCAGGGTTTTTGGCCGATTTTGGCCAAAAATTGAAAACTCTTGAAACTTTCAGGAAACCTTCCTGGGACTATAAGAAGACATTCTGCAATACATTTGCGTGATCTATCGTCATCCGTTGGTGAGATATAGCAATAAAACTATCTTACAAACTTTGAAAAGCGCGACGTTTTATTTAGACGATGAATTGTTCTAATTTCTCACCACGCGTGCCCTAAAAGTTTACAAAAACTATGCAAAACGCGTCGGAATAGTCCCAGCAACATTTCCTGAAAGTTTCATGCGATTCGGAGAAGGTCGAAAAATCTTGGAATTTTGACAAAAACGTAAGGCTATAGCCCAGGGTTTTTGGCCGATTTTGGCCAAAAATTGAAAACTCTTGAAACTTTCAGGAAACCTTCCTGGGACTATAAGAAGACATTCTGCAATACATTTGCGTGATCTATCGTCATCCGTTGGTGAGATATAGCAATAAAACTATCTTACAAACTTTGAAAAGCGCGACGTTTTAATTAGACAATGAATTGTTCTAATTTCTCACGACGCGTGCCCTGAGAGTTTACAAAAACTATGCAAAACGCGTCGGAATAGTCCCAGCAACATTTCCTGAAAGTTTCATGCGATTCGGAGAAGGTCGAGAAATCTTGGAATTTTGACAAAAACGTAAGGCTATAGCCCAGGGTTTTTGGCCGATTTTGGCCAAAAATTGAAAACTCTTGAAACTTTCAGGAAACCTTCCTGGGACTATAAGAAGACATTCTGCAATACATTTGCGTGATCTATCGTCATCCGTTGGTGAGATATAGCAATAAAACTATCTTACAAACTTTGAAAAGCGCGACGTTTTAATTAGACGATGAATTGTTCTAATTTCTCACCACGCGTGCCCTAAAAGTTTACAAAAACTATGCAAAACGCGTCGGAATAGTCCCAGGAACATTTCCTGAAAGTTTCATGCGATTCGGAGAAGGTCGAAAAATCTTGGAATTTTGACAAAAACGTAAGGCTATAGCCCAGGGTTTTTGGCCGATTTTGGCCAAAAATTGAAAACTCTTGAAACTTTCAGGAAACCTTCCTGGGACTATAAGAAGACATTCTGCAATACATTTGCGTGATCTATCGTCATCCGTTGGTGAGATATAGCAATAAAACTATCTTACAAACTTTGAAAAGCGCGACGTCTTAATTAGACGATGAATTGTTCTAATTTCTCACCACGCGTGCCCTAAAAGTTTACAAAAACTATGCAAAACGCGTCGGAATAGTCCCAGCAACATTTCCTGAAAGTTTCATGCGATTCGGAGAAGGTCGAAAAATCTTGGAATTTTGACAAAAACGTAAGGCTATAGCCCAGGGTTTTTGGCCGATTTTGGCCAAAAATTGAAAACTCTTGAAACTTTCAGGAAACCTTCCTGGGACTATAAGAAGACATTCTGCAATACATTTGCGTGATCTATCGTCATCCGTTGGTGAGATATAGCAATAAAACTATCTTACAAACTTTGAAAAGCGCGACGTCTTAATTAGACGATGAATTGTTCTAATTTCTCACCACGCGTGCCCTAAAAGTTTACAAAAACTATGCAAAACGCGTCGGAATAGTCCCAGCAACATTTCCTGAAAGTTTCATGCGATTCGGAGAAGGTCGAAAAATCTTGGAATTTTGACAAAAACGTAAGGCTATAGCCCAGGGTTTTTGGCCGATTTTGGCCAAAAATTGAAAACTCTTGAAACTTTCAGGAAACCTTCCTGGGACTATAAGAAGACATTCTGCAATACATTTGCGTGATCTATCGTCATCCGTTGGTGAGATATAGCAATAAAACTATCTTACAAACTTTGAAAAGCGCGACGTTTTAATTAGACGATGAATTGTTCTAATTTCTCACCACGCGTGCCCTAAAAGTTTACAAAAACTATGCAAAACGCGTCGGAATAGTCCCAGCAACATTTCCTGAAAGTTTCATGCGATTCGGAGAAGGTCGAAAAATCTTGGAATTTTGACAAAAACGTAAGGCTATAGCCCAGGGTTTTTGGCCGATTTTGGCCAAAAATTGAAAACTCTTGAAACTTTCAGGAAACCTTCCTGGGACTATAAGAAGACATTCTGCAATACATTTGCGTGATCTATCGTCATCCGTTGGTGAGATATAGCAATAAAACTATCTTACAAACTTTGAAAAGCGCGACGTTTTAATTAGACGATGAATTGTTCTAATTTCTCACCATGCGTGGCCTAAAAGTTTACAAAAACTATGCAAAACGCGTCGGAATAGTTCCAGCAACATTTCCTGAAAGTTTCATGCGATTCGGAGAAGGTCGAAAAATCTTGGAATTTTGACAAAAACGTAAGGCTATAGCCCAGGGTTTTTGGCCGATTTTGGCCAAAAATTGAAAACTCTTGAAACTTTCAGGAAACCTTCCTGGGACTATAAGAAGACATTCTGCAATACATTTGCGTGATCTATCGTCATCCGTTGGTGAGATATAGCAATAAAACTATCTTACAAACTTTGAAAAGCGCGACGTTTTAATTAGACGATGAATTGTTCTAATTTCTCACCACGCGTGCCCTAAAAGTTTACAAAAACTATGCAAAACGCGTCGGAATAGTCCCAGCAACATTTCCTGAAAGTTTCATGCGATTCGGAGAAGGTCGAAAAATCTTGGAATTTTGACAAAAACGTAAGGCTATAGCCCAGGGTTTTTGGCCGATTTTGGCCAAAAATTGAAAACTCTTGAAACTTTCAGGAAACCTTCCTGGGACTATAAGAAGACATTCTGCAATACATTTGCGTGATCTATCGTCATCCGTTGGTGAGATATAGCAATAAAACTATCTTACAAACTTTGAAAAGCGCGACGTTTTAATTAGACGATGAATTGTTCTAATTTCTCACCACGCGTGCCCTAAAAGTTTACAAAAACTATGCAAAACGCGTCGGAATAGTCCCAGCAACATTTCCTGAAAGTTTCATGCGATTCGGAGAAGGTCGAAAAATCTTGGAATTTTGACAAAAACGTAAGGCTATAGCCCAGGGTTTTTGGCCGATTTTGGCCAAAAATTGAAAACTCTTGAAACTTTCAGGAAACCTTCCTGGGACTATAAGAAGACATTCTGCAATACATTTGCGTGATCTATCGTCATCCGTTGGTGAGATATAGCAATAAAACTATCTTACAAACTTTGAAAAGCGCGACGTTTTAATTAGACAATGAATTGTTCTAATTTCTCACGACGCGTGCCCTGAGAGTTTACAAAAACTATGCAAAACGCGTCGGAATAGTCCCAGCAACATTTCCTGAAAGTTTCATGCGATTCGGAGAAGGTCGAGAAATCTTGGAATTTTGACAAAAACGTAAGGCTATAGCCCAGGGTTTTTGGCCGATTTTGGCCAAAAATTGAAAACTCTTGAAACTTTCAGGAAACCTTCCTGGGACTATAAGAAGACATTCTGCAATACATTTGCGTGATCTATCGTCATCCGTTGGTGAGATATAGCAATAAAACTATCTTACAAACTTTGAAAAGCGCGACGTTTTAATTAGACGATGAATTGTTCTAATTTCTCACCACGCGTGCCCTAAAAGTTTACAAAAACTATGCAAAACGCGTCGGAATAGTCCCAGCAACATTTCCTGAAAGTTTCATGCGATTCGGAGAAGGTCGAAAAATCTTGGAATTTTGACAAAAACGTAAGGCTATAGCCCAGGGTTTTTGGCCGATTTTGGCCAAAAATTGAAAACTCTTGAAACTTTCAGGAAACCTTCCTGGGACTATAAGAAGACATTCTGCAATACATTTGCGTGATCTATCGTCATCCGTTGGTGAGATATAGCAATAAAACTATCTTACAAACTTTGAAAAGCGCGACGTCTTAATTAGACGATGAATTGTTCTAATTTCTCACCACGCGTGCCCTAAAAGTTTACAAAAACTATGCAAAACGCGTCGGAATAGTCCCAGCAACATTTCCTGAAAGTTTCATGCGATTCGGAGAAGGTCGAAAAATCTTGGAATTTTGACAAAAACGTAAGGCTATAGCCCAGGGTTTTTGGCCGATTTTGGCCAAAAATTGAAAACTCTTGAAACTTTCAGGAAACCTTCCTGGGACTATAAGAAGACATTCTGCAATACATTTGCGTGATCTATCGTCATCCGTTGGTGAGATATAGCAATAAAACTATCTTACAAACTTTGAAAAGCGCGACGTCTTAATTAGACGATGAATTGTTCTAATTTCTCACCACGCGTGCCCTAAAAGTTTACAAAAACTATGCAAAACGCGTCGGAATAGTCCCAGCAACATTTCCTGAAAGTTTCATGCGATTCGGAGAAGGTCGAAAAATCTTGGAATTTTGACAAAAACGTAAGGCTATAGCCCAGGGTTTTTGGCCGATTTTGGCCAAAAATTGAAAACTCTTGAAACTTTCAGGAAACCTTCCTGGGACTATAAGAAGACATTCTGCAATACATTTGCGTGATCTATCGTCATCCGTTGGTGAGATATAGCAATAAAACTATCTTACAAACTTTGAAAAGCGCGACGTTTTAATTAGACGATGAATTGTTCTAATTTCTCACCACGCGTGCCCTAAAAGTTTACAAAAACTATGCAAAACGCGTCGGAATAGTCCCAGCAACATTTCCTGAAAGTTTCATGCGATTCGGAGAAGGTCGAAAAATCTTGGAATTTTGACAAAAACGTAAGGCTATAGCCCAGGGTTTTTGGCCGATTTTGGCCAAAAATTGAAAACTCTTGAAACTTTCAGGAAACCTTCCTGGGACTATAAGAAGACATTCTGCAATACATTTGCGTGATCTATCGTCATCCGTTGGTGAGATATAGCAATAAAACTATCTTACAAACTTTGAAAAGCGCGACGTTTTAATTAGACGATGAATTGTTCTAATTTCTCACCATGCGTGGCCTAAAAGTTTACAAAAACTATGCAAAACGCGTCGGAATAGTTCCAGCAACATTTCCTGAAAGTTTCATGCGATTCGGAGAAGGTCGAAAAATCTTGGAATTTTGACAAAAACGTAAGGCTATAGCCCAGGGTTTTTGGCCGATTTTGGCCAAAAATTGAAAACTCTTGAAACTTTCAGGAAACCTTCCTGGGACTATAAGAAGACATTCTGCAATACATTTGCGTGATCTATCGTCATCCGTTGGTGAGATATAGCAATAAAACTATCTTACAAACTTTGAAAAGCGCGACGTTTTAATTAGACGATGAATTGTTCTAATTTCTCACCACGCGTGCCCTAAAAGTTTACAAAAACTATGCAAAACGCGTCGGAATAGTCCCAGCAACATTTCCTGAAAGTTTCATGCGATTCGGAGAAGGTCGAAAAATCTTGGAATTTTGACAAAAACGTAAGGCTATAGCCCAGGGTTTTTGGCCGATTTTGGCCAAAAATTGAAAACTCTTGAAACTTTCAGGAAACCTTCCTGGGACTATAAGAAGACATTCTGCAATACATTTGCGTGATCTATCGTCATCCGTTGGTGAGATATAGCAATAAAACTATCTTACAAACTTTGAAAAGCGCGACGTTTTAATTAGACGATGAATTGTTCTAATTTCTCACCACGCGTGCCCTAAAAGTTTACAAAAACTATGCAAAACGCGTCGGAATAGTCCCAGCAACATTTCCTGAAAGTTTCATGCGATTCGGAGAAGGTCGAAAAATCTTGGAATTTTGACAAAAACGTAAGGCTATAGCCCAGGGTTTTTGGCCGATTTTGGCCAAAAATTGAAAACTCTTGAAACTTTCAGGAAACCTTCCTGGGACTATAAGAAGACATTCTGCAATACATTTGCGTGATCTATCGTCATCCGTTGGTGAGATATAGCAATAAAACTATCTTACAAACTTTGAAAAGCGCGACGTTTTAATTAGACAATGAATTGTTCTAATTTCTCACGACGCGTGCCCTGAGAGTTTACAAAAACTATGCAAAACGCGTCGGAATAGTCCCAGCAACATTTCCTGAAAGTTTCATGCGATTCGGAGAAGGTCGAGAAATCTTGGAATTTTGACAAAAACGTAAGGCTATAGCCCAGGGTTTTTGGCCGATTTTGGCCAAAAATTGAAAACTCTTGAAACTTTCAGGAAACCTTCCTGGGACTATAAGAAGACATTCTGCAATACATTTGCGTGATCTATCGTCATCCGTTGGTGAGATATAGCAATAAAACTATCTTACAAACTTTGAAAAGCGCGACGTTTTAATTAGACGATGAATTGTTCTAATTTCTCACCACGCGTGCCCTAAAAGTTTACAAAAACTATGCAAAACGCGTCGGAATAGTCCCAGGAACATTTCCTGAAAGTTTCATGCGATTCGGAGAAGGTCGAAAAATCTTGGAATTTTGACAAAAACGTAAGGCTATAGCCCAGGGTTTTTGGCCGATTTTGGCCAAAAATTGAAAACTCTTGAAACTTTCAGGAAACCTTCCTGGGACTATAAGAAGACATTCTGCAATACATTTGCGTGATCTATCGTCATCCGTTGGTGAGATATAGCAATAAAACTATCTTACAAACTTTGAAAAGCGCGACGTCTTAATTAGACGATGAATTGTTCTAATTTCTCACGACGCGTGGCCTAAAAGTTTACAAAAACTATGCAAAACGCGTCGGAATAGTCCCAGCAACATTTCCTGAAAGTTTCATGCGATTCGGAGAAGGTCGAAAAATCTTGGAATTTTGACAAAAACGTAAGGCTATAGCCCAGGGTTTTTGGCCGATTTTGGCCAAAAATTGAAAACTCTTGAAACTTTCAGGAAACCTTCCTGGGACTATAAGAAGACATTCTGCAATACATTTGCGTGATCTATCGTCATCCGTTGGTGAGATATAGCAATAAAACTATCTTACAAACTTTGAAAAGCGCGACGTTTTAATTAGACGATGAATTGTTCTAATTTCTCACGACGCGTGCCCTAAGAGTTTACAAAAACTATGCAAAACGCGTCGGAATAGTCCCAGCAACATTTCCTGAAAGTTTCATGCGATTCGGAGAAGGTCGAAAAATCTTGGAATTTTGACAAAAACGTAAAGCTATAGCCCAGGGTTTTAGGCCGATTTTGGCCAAAAATTGAAAACTCTTGAAACTTTCAGGAAACCTTCTTGGGACTATAAGAAGACATTCTGCAATACATTTGCGTGATCTATCGTCATCTGTTGGTGAGATATAGCAATAAAACTATCTTACAAACTTTGAAAAACGCGACGTTTTAATTAGACGATGAATTGTTCTCATTTCTCACCACGCGTGCCCTAAAAGTTTACAAAAACTATGCAAAACGCGTCGAATTAGTCCCAGCAACATTTCCTGAAAGTTTCATGCGATTCGGAGAAGGTCGAAAAATCTTGGAATTTTGACAAAAACGTAAGGCTATAGCCCAGGGTTTTTGGCCGATTTTGGCCAAAAATTGAAAACTCTTGAAACTTTCAGGAAACCTTCCTGGGACTATAAGAAGACATTCTGCAATACATTTGCGTGATCTATCGTCATCCGTTGGTGAGATATAGCAATAAAACTATCTTACAAACTTTGAAAAGCGTGACGTTTTAATTCGACGATGATTTGCTCTAATTTCTCACGACGTGTGGCCTAAAAGTTTACAAAAACTATGCAAAACGCGTCGGAATAGTCCCAGCAACATTTCCTGAAAGTTTCATGCGATTCGGAGAAGGTCGAAAAATCTTGGAATTTTGACAAAAACGTAAGGCTATAGCCCAGGGTTTTTGGCCGATTTTGGCCAAAAATTGAAAACTCTTGAAACTTTCAGGAAACCTTCCTGGGACTATAAGAAGACATTCTGCAATACATTTGCGTGATCTAACGTCATCCGTTGGTGAGATATAGCAATAAAACTATCTTACAAACTTTGAAAAGCGCGACGTTTTAATTAGACGATGAATTGTTCTAATTTCTCACCACGCGTGCCCTAAAAGTTTACAAAAACTATGCAAAACGCGTCGGAATAGTCCCAGCAACATTTCCTGAAAGTTTCACGCGATTCGGAGAAGGTCGAAAAATCTTGCAATTTTGACAAAAACGTAAGGCTATAGCCCAGGGTTTTTGGCCGATTTTGGCCAAAAATTGAAAACTCTTGAAACTTTCAGGAAACCTTCCTGGGACTATAAGAAGACATTCTGCAATACATTTGCGTGATCTATCGTCATCCGTTGGTGAGATATAGCAATAAAACTATCTTACAAACTTTGAAAAGCGCGACGTTTTAATTAGACGATTATTTGCTCTAATTTCTCACGACGCGTGGCCTAAAAAGTTTACAAAAACTATGCAAAACGCGTCGGAATAATCCCAGCAACATTTCCTGAAAGTTTCACGCGATTCGGAGAAGGTCGAAAAATCTTGGAATTTTCACAAAAACGTAAAGCTATAGCCCAGGGTTTTTGGCCGATTTTGGCCAAAAATTGAAAACTCTTGAAACTTTCAGGAAACCTTCCTGGGACTATAAGAAGACATTCTGCAATACATTTGCGTGATCTATCGTCATCCGTTGGTGAGATATAGCAATAAAACTATCTTACAAACTTTGAAAAGCGCGACGTTTTAATTAGACGATGAATTGCTCTAATTTCTAACCACGCGTGCCCTAAAAGTTTACAAAAACTATGCAAAACGCGTCGGAATAGTCCCAGCAACATTTCCTGAAAGTTTCATGCGATTCGGAGAAGGTCGAAAAATCTTGGAATTTTGACAAAAACGTAAGGCTATAGCCCAGGGTTTTTGGCCGATTTTGGCCAAAAATTGAAAACTCTTGAAACTTTCAGGAAACCTTCCTGGGACTATAAGAAGACATTCTGCAATACATTTGCGTGATCTATCGTCATCCGTTGGTGAGATATAGCAATAAAACTATCTTACAAACTTTGAAAAGCGCGATGTCTTAATTAGACGATGATTTGCTCTAGTTTTTCACGACGCGTGGCCTAAAAGTTTACAAAAATAATGCAAAACGCGTCGGAATAGTCCCAGCAACATTTCCTGAAAGTTTCATGCGATTCGGAGAAGGTCGAAAAATCTTGGAATTTTGACAAAAACGTAAGGCTATAGCCCAGGGTTTTTGGCCGATTTTGGCCAAAAATTGAAAACTCTTGAAACTTTCAGGAAACCTTCCTGGGACTATAAGAAGACATTCTGCAATACATTTGCGTGATCTATCGTCATCCGTTGGTGAGATATAGCAATAAAACTATCTTACAAACTTTGAAAAGCGCGACGTCTTAATTAGACGATGATTTGCTCTAGTTTCTCACGACGCGTGGCCTAAAAGTTTACAAAAATAATGCAAAACGCGTCGGAATAGTCCCAGCAACATTTCCTGAAAGTTTCATGCGATTCGGAGAAGGTCGAAAAATCTTGGAATTTTGACAAAAGCGTAAGGCTATAGCCCAGGGTTTTTGGCCGATTTTGGCCAAAAATTGAAAACTCTTGAAACTTTCAGGAAACCTTCCTGGGACTATAAGAAGACATTCTGCAATACATTTGCGTGATCTATCGTCATCCGTTGGTGAGATATAGCAATAAAACTATCTTACAAACTTTGAAAAGCGTGACGTTTTTATTAGACGATTATTTGCTCTAATTTCTCACGACGCGTGGCCTAAAAGTTTACAAAAACTATGCAAAACGCGTCGGAATAGTCCCAGCAACATTTCCTGAAAGTTTCATGCGATTCGGAGAAGGTCGAAAAATCTTGCAATTTTGACAAAAACGTAAGGCTATAGCCCAGGGTTTTTGGCCGATTTTGGCCAAAAATTGAAAACTCTTGAAACTTTCAGGAAACCTTCCTGGGACTATAAGAAGACATTCTGCAATACATTTGCGTGATCTATCGTCATCCGTTGGTGAGATATAGCAATAAAACTATCTTACAAACTTTGAAAAGCGCGACGTTTTAATTAGACGATGAATTGTTCTAATTTCTCTCGACGCGTGGCCTAAAAGTTTACAAAAACTATGCAAAACGCGTCGGAATAGTCCCAGCAACATTTCCTGAAAGTTTCACGCGATTCGGAGAAAATCGAAAAATCTTGGAATTTTGACAAAAACGTAAGGCTATAGCCCAGGGTTTTTGGCCGATTTTGGCCAAAAATTGAAAACTCTTGAAACTTTCAGGAAACCTTCCTGGGACTATAAGAAGACATTCTGCAATACATTTGCGTGATCTATCGTCATCCGTTGGTGAGATATAGCAATAAAACTATCTTACAAACTTTGAAAAGCGCGACGTCTTAATTAGACGATGAATTGTTCTAATTTCTCACCACGCGTGCCCTAAAAGTTTACAAAAACTATGCAAAACGCGTCGGAATAGTCCCAGCAACATTTCCTGAAAGTTTCATGCGATTCGGAGAAGGTCGAAAAATCTTGGAATTTTGACAAAAACGTAAGGCTATAGCCCAGGGTTTTTGGCCTATTTTGGCCAAAAATTGAAAACTCTTGAAACTTTCAGGAAACCTTCCTGGGACTATAAGAAGACATTCTGCAATACATTTGCGTGATCTATCGTCATCCGTTGGTGAGATATAGCAATAAAACTATCTTACAAACTTTGAAAAGCGCGACGTTTTAATTAGACGATGAATTGTTCTAATTTCTCACGACGCGTGCCCTAAAAGTTTACAAGAACTATGCAAAACGCGTCGGAATAGTCCCAGCAACATTTCCTGAAAGTTTCATGCGATTCGGAGAAGGTCGAAAAATCTTGGAATTTTGACAAAAACGTAAGGCTATAGCCCAGGGTTTTTGGCCGATTTTGGCCAAAAATTGAAAACTCTTGAAACTTTCAGGAAACCTTCCTGGGACTATAAGAAGACATTCTGCAATACATTTGCGTGATCTATCGTCATCCGTTGGTGAGATATAGCAATAAAACTATCTTACAAACTTTGAAAAGCGTTACGTTTTAATTCGACGATGATTTGCTCTAATTTCTCACGACGCGTGGCCTAAAAAGTTTACAAAAACTATGCAAAACGCGTCGGAATAGTCCCAGCAACATTTCCTGAAAGTTTCACGCGATTCGGAGAAGGTCGAAAAATCTTGGAATTTTGACAAAAACGTAAGGCTATAGCCCAGGGTTTTTGGCCGATTTTGGCCAAAAATTGAAAACTCTTGAAACTTTCAGGAAACCTTCCTGGGACTATCAGAAGACATTCTGCAATACATTTGCGTGATCTAACGTCATCCGTTGGTGAGATATAGCAATAAAACTATCTTACAAACTTTGAAAAGCGCGACGTTTTAATTAGACGATGAATTGTTCTAAATTCTCACCACGCGTGCCCTAAAAGTTTACAAAAACTATGCAAAACGCGTCGGAATAGTCCCAGCAACATTTCCTGAAAGTTTCATGCGATTCGGAGAAGGTCGAAAAATCTTGGAATTTTGACAAAAACGTAAGGCTATAGCCCAGGGTTTTTGGCCGATTTTGGCCAAAAATTGAAAACTCTTGAAACTTTCAGGAAACCTTCCTGGGACTATAAGAAGACATTCTGCAATACATTTGCGTGATCTATCGTCATCCGTTGGTGAGATATAGCAATAAAACTATCTTACAAACTTTGAAAAGCGCGACGTTTTAATTAGACAATGAATTGTTCTAATTTCTCACCACGCGTGCCCTAAAAGTTTACAAAAACTATGCAAAACGCGTCGGAATAGTCCCAGCAACATTTCCTGAAAGTTTCATGCGATTCGGAGAAGGTCGAAAAATCTTGGAATTTTGACAAAAACGTAAGGCTATAGCCCAGGGTTTTTGGCCGATTTTGGCCAAAAATTGAAAACTCTTGAAACTTTCAGGAAACCTTCCTGGGACTATAAGAAGACATTCTGCAATACATTTGCGTGATCTATCGTCATCCGTTGGTGAGATATAGCAATAAAACTATCTTACAAACTTTGAAAAGCGCGACGTTTTAATTAGACGATGAATTGTTCTAATTTCTCACCACGCGTGCCCTAAAAGTTTACAAAAACTATGGAAAACGCGTCGGAATAGTCCCAGCAACATTTCCTGAAAGTTTCATGCGATTCGGAGAAGGTCGAAAAATCTTGGAATTTTGACAAAAACGTAAGGCTATAGCCCAGGGTTTTTGGCCGATTTTGGCCAAAAATTGAAAACTCTTGAAACTTTCAGGAAACCTTCCTGGGACTATAAGAAGACATTCTGCAATACATTTGCGTGATCTATCGTCATCCGTTGGTGAGATATAGCAATAAAACTATCTTACAAACTTTGAAAAGCGCGACGTCTTAATTAGACGATGATTTGCTCTAGTTTCTCACAACGCGTGGCCTAAAAGTTTACAAAAATAATGCAAAACGCGTCGGAATAGTCCCAGCAACATTTCCTGAAAGTTTCATGCGATTCGGAGAAGGTCGAAAAATCTTGGAATTTTGACAAAAACGTAAGGCTATAGCCCAGGGTTTTTGGCCGATTTTGGCCAAAAATTGAAAACTCTTGAAACTTTCAGGAAACCTTCCTGGGACTATAAGAAGACATTCTGCAATACATTTGCGTGATCTATCGTCATCCGTTGGTGAGATATAGCAATAAAACTATCTTACAAACTTTGAAAAGCGCGACGTCTTAATTAGACGATGATTTGCTCTAGTTTCTCACAACGCGTGGCCTAAAAGTTTACAAAAATAATGCAAAACGCGTCGGAATAGTCCCAGCAACATTTCCTGAAAGTTTCATGCGATTCGGAGAAGGTCGAAAAATCTTGGAATTTTGACAAAAACGTAAGGCTATAGCCCAGGGTTTTTGGCCGATTTTGGCCAAAAATTGAAAACTCTTGAAACTTTCAGGAAACCTTCCTGGGACTATAAGAAGACATTCTGCAATACATTTGCGTGATCTATCGTCATCCGTTGGTGAGATATAGCAATAAAACTATCTTACAAACTTTGAAAAGCGTGACGTTTTAATTAGACGATTATTTGCTTTAATTTCTCACGACGCGTGGCCTAAAAGTTTACAAAAACTATGCAAAACGCGTCGGAATAGTCCCAGCAACATTTCCTGAAAGTTTCATGCGATTCGGAGAAGGTCGAAAAATCTTGCAATTTTGACAAAAACGTAAGGCTATAGCCCAGGGTTTTTGGCCGATTTTGGCCAAAAATTGAAAACTCTTGAAACTTTCAGGAAACCTTCCTGGGACTATAAGAAGACATTCTGCAATACATTTGCGTGATCTATCGTCATCCGTTGGTGAGATATAGCAATAAAACTATCTTACAAACTTTGAAAAGCGTGACGTTTTAATTAGACGATTATTTGCTTTAATTTCTCACGACGCGTGGCCTAAAAAGTTTACAAAAACTATGCAAAACGCGTCGGAATAATCCCAGCAACATTTCCTGAAAGTTTCACGCGATTCGGAGAAGGTCGAAAAATCTTGGAATTTTCACAAAAACGTAAGGCTATAGCCCAGGGTTTTTGGCCGATTTTGGCCAAAAATTGAAAACTCTTGAAACTTTCAGGAAACCTTCCTGGGACTATAAGAAGACATTCTGCAATACATTTGCGTGATCTATCGTCATCCGTTGGTGAGATATAGCAATAAAACTATCTTACAAACTTTGAAAAGCGCGACAATTTAATTAGACGATGAATTGCTCTAATTTCTAACCACGCGTGCCCTAAAAGTTTACAAAAACTATGCAAAACGCGTCGGAATAGTCCCAGCAACATTTCCTGAAAGTTTCATGCGATTCGGAGAAGGTCGAAAAATCTTGGAATTTTGACAAAAACGTAAGGCTATAGCCCAGGGTTTTTGGCCGATTTTGGCCAAAAATTGAAAACTCTTGAAACTTTCAGGAAACCTTCCTGGGACTATAAGAAGACATTCTGCAATACATTTGCGTGATCTATCGTCATCCGTTGGTGAGATATAGCAATAAAACTATCTTACAAACTTTGAAAAGCGCGACGTCTTAATTAGACGATGATTTGCTCTAGTTTTTCACGACGCGTGGCCTAAAAGTTTACAAAAATAATGCAAAACGCGTCGGAATAGTCCCAGCAACATTTCCTGAAAGTTTCATGCGATTCGGAGAAGGTCGAAAAATCTTGGAATTTTGACAAAAACGTAAGGCTATAGCCCAGGGTTTTTGGCCGATTTTGGCCAAAAATTGAAAACTCTTGAAACTTTCAGGAAACCTTCCTGGGACTATAAGAAGACATTCTGCAATACATTTGCGTGATCTATCGTCATCCGTTGGTGAGATATAGCAATAAAACTATCTTACAAACTTTGAAAAGCGCGACGTCTTAATTAGACGATGATTTGCTCTAGTTTCTCACGACGCGTGGCCTAAAAGTTTACAAAAATAATGCAAAACGCGTCGGAATAGTCCCAGCAACATTTCCTGAAAGTTTCATGCGATTCGGAGAAGGTCGAAAAATCTTGGAATTTTGACAAAAGCGTAAGGCTATAGCCCAGGGTTTTTGGCCGATTTTGGCCAAAAATTGAAAACTCTTGAAACTTTCAGGAAACCTTCCTGGGACTATAAGAAGACATTCTGCAATACATTTGCGTGATCTATCGTCATCCGTTGGTGAGATATAGCAATAAAACTATCTTACAAACTTTGAAAAGCGTGACGTTTTTATTAGACGATTATTTGCTCTAATTTCTCACGACGCGTGGCCTAAAAGTTTACAAAAACTATGCAAAACGCGTCGGAATAGTCCCAGCAACATTTCCTGAAAGTTTCATGCGATTCGGAGAAGGTCGAAAAATCTTGCAATTTTGACAAAAACGTAAGGCTATAGCCCAGGGTTTTTGGCCGATTTTGGCCAAAAATTGAAAACTCTTGAAACTTTCAGGAAACCTTCCTGGGACTATAAGAAGACATTCTGCAATACATTTGCGTGATCTATCGTCATCCGTTGGTGAGATATAGCAATAAAACTATCTTACAAACTTTGAAAAGCGCGACGTCTTAATTAGACGATGAATTGTTCTAATTTCTCACCACGCGTGCCCTAAAAGTTTACAAAAACTATGCAAAACGCGTCGGAATAGTCCCAGCAACATTTCCTGAAAGTTTCATGCGATTCGGAGAAGGTCGAAAAATCTTGGAATTTTGACAAAAACGTAAGGCTATAGCCCAGGGTTTTTGGCCTATTTTGGCCAAAAATTGAAAACTCTTGAAACTTTCAGGAAACCTTCCTGGGACTATAAGAAGACATTCTGCAATACATTTGCGTGATCTATCGTCATCCGTTGGTGAGATATAGCAATAAAACTATCTTACAAACTTTGAAAAGCGCGACGTCTTAATTAGACGATGATTTGCTCTAGTTTTTCACGACGCGTGGCCTAAAAGTTTACAAAAATAATGCAAAACGCGTCGGAATAGTCCCAGCAACATTTCCTGAAAGTTTCATGCGATTCGGAGAAGGTCGAAAAATCTTGGAATTTTGACAAAAACGTAAGGCTATAGCCCAGGGTTTTTGGCCGATTTTGGCCAAAAATTGAAAACTCTTGAAACTTTCAGGAAACCTTCCTGGGACTATAAGAAGACATTCTGCAATACATTTGCGTGATCTATCGTCATCCGTTGGTGAGATATAGCAATAAAACTATCTTACAAACTTTGAAAAGCGCGACGTCTTAATTAGACGATGATTTGCTCTAGTTTCTCACGACGCGTGGCCTAAAAGTTTACAAAAATAATGCAAAACGCGTCGGAATAGTCCCAGCAACATTTCCTGAAAGTTTCATGCGATTCGGAGAAGGTCGAAAAATCTTGGAATTTTGACAAAAGCGTAAGGCTATAGCCCAGGGTTTTTGGCCGATTTTGGCCAAAAATTGAAAACTCTTGAAACTTTCAGGAAACCTTCCTGGGACTATAAGAAGACATTCTGCAATACATTTGCGTGATCTATCGTCATCCGTTGGTGAGATATAGCAATAAAACTATCTTACAAACTTTGAAAAGCGTGACGTTTTTATTAGACGATTATTTGCTCTAATTTCTCACGACGCGTGGCCTAAAAGTTTACAAAAACTATGCAAAACGCGTCGGAATAGTCCCAGCAACATTTCCTGAAAGTTTCATGCGATTCGGAGAAGGTCGAAAAATCTTGCAATTTTGACAAAAACGTAAGGCTATAGCCCAGGGTTTTTGGCCGATTTTGGCCAAAAATTGAAAACTCTTGAAACTTTCAGGAAACCTTCCTGGGACTATAAGAAGACATTCTGCAATACATTTGCGTGA
The DNA here is from genome assembly GCA_964036295.1 of Plumapathes pennacea. NCBI lineage: Eukaryota > Metazoa > Cnidaria > Anthozoa > Antipatharia > Myriopathidae > Plumapathes > Plumapathes pennacea. The sequence goes on from OZ038466.1 coordinate 26,539,090, forward strand.
TCTATCGTCATCCGTTGGTGAGATATAGCAATAAAACTATCTTACAAACTTTGAAAAGCGCGACGTCTTAATTAGACGATGAATTGTTCTAATTTCTCACCACGCGTGCCCTAAAAGTTTACAAAAACTATGCAAAACGCGTCGGAATAGTCCCAGCAACATTTCCTGAAAGTTTCATGCGATTCGGAGAAGGTCGAAAAATCTTGGAATTTTGACAAAAACGTAAGGCTATAGCCCAGGGTTTTTGGCCTATTTTGGCCAAAAATTGAAAACTCTTGAAATTTTCAGGAAACCTTCCTGGGACTATAAGAAGACATTCTGCAATACATTTGCGTGATCTATCGTCATCCGTTGGTGAGATATAGCAATAAAACTATCTTACAAACTTTGAAAAGCGCGACGTCTTAATTAGACGATGAATTGTTCTAATTTCTCACCACGCGTGCCCTAAAAGTTTACAAAAACTATGCAAAACGCGTCGGAATAGTCCCAGCAACATTTCCTGAAAGTTTCATGCGATTCGGAGAAGGTCGAAAAATCTTGGAATTTTGACAAAAACGTAAGGCTATAGCCCAGGGTTTTTGGCCTATTTTGGCCAAAAATTGAAAACTCTTGAAACTTTCAGGAAACCTTCCTGGGACTATAAGAAGACATTCTGCAATACATTTGCGTGATCTATCGTCATCCGTTGGTGAGATATAGCAATAAAACTATCTTACAAACTTTGAAAAGCGTGACGTTTTAATTCGACGATGATTTGCTCTAATTTCTCACGACGCGTGGCCTAAAAAGTTTACAAAAATAATGCAAAACGCGTCGGAATAGTCCCAGCAACATTTCCTGAAAGTTTCATGCGATTCGGAGAAGGTCGAAAAATCTTGGAATTTTGACAAAAACGTAAGGCTATAGCCCAGGGTTTTTGGCCGATTTTGGCCAAAAATTGAAAACTCTTGAAACTTTCAGGAAACCTTCCTGGGACTATAAGAAGACATTCTGCAATACATTTGCGTGATCTATCGTCATCCGTTGGTGAGATATAGCAATAAAACTATCTTACAAACTTTGAAAAGCGCGACGTTTTAATTAGACGATTATTTGCTTTAATTTCTCACGACGCGTGGCCTAAAGATTTACAAAAACTATGCAAAACGCGTCGGAATAGTCCCAGCAACATTTCCTGAAAGTTTCATGCGATTCGGAGAAGGTCGAAAAATCTTGGAATTTTGACAAAAACGTAAGGCTATAGCCCAGGGTTTTTGGCCGATTTTGGCCAAAAATTGAAAACTCTTGAAACTTTCAGGAAACCTTCCTGGGACTATAAGAAGACATTCTGCAATACATTTGCGTGATCTATCGTCATCCGTTGGTGAGATATAGCAATAAAACTATCTTACAAACTTTGAAAAGCGTGACGTTTTAATTAGACGACGGTTTGCTCTAATTTCTCACAACGCGTGGCCTAAAGATTTACAAAAACTATGCAAAACGCGTCGGAATAGTCCCAGCAACATTTCCTGAAAGTTTCATGCGATTCGGAGAAGGTCGAAAAATCTTGGAATTTTGACAAAAACGTAAGGCTATAGCCCAGGGTTTTTGGCCGATTTTGGCCAAAAATTGAAAACTCTTGAAACTTTCAGGAAACCTTCCTGGGACTATAAGAAGACATTCTGCAATACATTTGCGTGATCTATCGTCATCCGTTGGTGAGATATAGCAATAAAACTATCTTACAAACTTTGAAAAGCGTGACGTTTTAATTAGACGATGATTTGCTCTAATTTCTCACAACGCGTGGCCTAAAAAGTTTACAAAAACTATGCAAAACGCGTCGGAATAGTCCCAGCAACATGTCCTGAAAGTTTCACGCGATTCGGAGAAGGTCGAAAAATCTTGGAATTTTGACAAAAACGTAAGGCTATAGCCCAGGGTTTTTGGCCGATTTTGGCCAAAAATTGAAAACTCTTGAAACTTTCAGGAAACCTTCCTGGGACTATAAGAAGACATTCTGCAATACATTTGCGTGATCTATCGTCATCCGTTGGTGAGATATAGCAATAAAACTATCTTACAAACTTTGAAAAGCGCGACGTCTTAATTAGACGATGAATTGTTCTAATTTCTCACCACGCGTGCCCTAAAAGTTTACAAAAACTATGCAAAACGCGTCGGAATAGTCCCAGCAACATTTCCTGAAAGTTTCATGCGATTCGGAGAAGGTCGAAAAATCTTGGAATTTTGACAAAAACGTAAGGCTATAGCCCAGGGTTTTTGGCCTATTTTGGCCAAAAATTGAAAACTCTTGAAACTTTCAGGAAACCTTCCTGGGACTATAAGAAGACATTCTGCAATACATTTGCGTGATCTATCGTCATCCGTTGGTGAGATATAGCAATAAAACTATCTTACAAACTTTGAAAAGCGCGACGTTTTAATTAGACGATGAATTGTTCTAATTTCTCACGACGCGTGCCCTAAAAGTTTACAAGAACTATGCAAAACGCGTCGGAATAGTCCCAGCAACATTTCCTGAAAGTTTCATGCGATTCGGAGAAGGTCGAAAAATCTTGGAATTTTGACAAAAACGTAAGGCTATAGCCCAGGGTTTTTGGCCGATTTTGGCCAAAAATTGAAAACTCTTGAAACTTTCAGGAAACCTTCCTGGGACTATAAGAAGACATTCTGCAATACATTTGCGTGATCTATCGTCATCCGTTGGTGAGATATAGCAATAAAACTATCTTACAAACTTTGAAAAGCGTTACGTTTTAATTCGACGATGATTTGCTCTAATTTCTCACGACGCGTGGCCTAAAAAGTTTACAAAAACTATGCAAAACGCGTCGGAATAGTCCCAGCAACATTTCCTGAAAGTTTCACGCGATTCGGAGAAGGTCGAAAAATCTTGGAATTTTGACAAAAACGTAAGGCTATAGCCCAGGGTTTTTGGCCGATTTTGGCCAAAAATTGAAAACTCTTGAAACTTTCAGGAAACCTTCCTGGGACTATCAGAAGACATTCTGCAATACATTTGCGTGATCTAACGTCATCCGTTGGTGAGATATAGCAATAAAACTATCTTACAAACTTTGAAAAGCGCGACGTTTTAATTAGACGATGAATTGTTCTAAATTCTCACCACGCGTGCCCTAAAAGTTTACAAAAACTATGCAAAACGCGTCGGAATAGTCCCAGCAACATTTCCTGAAAGTTTCATGCGATTCGGAGAAGGTCGAAAAATCTTGGAATTTTGACAAAAACGTAAGGCTATAGCCCAGGGTTTTTGGCCGATTTTGGCCAAAAATTGAAAACTCTTGAAACTTTCAGGAAACCTTCCTGGGACTATAAGAAGACATTCTGCAATACATTTGCGTGATCTATCGTCATCCGTTGGTGAGATATAGCAATAAAACTATCTTACAAACTTTGAAAAGCGCGACGTTTTAATTAGACAATGAATTGTTCTAATTTCTCACCACGCGTGCCCTAAAAGTTTACAAAAACTATGCAAAACGCGTCGGAATAGTCCCAGCAACATTTCCTGAAAGTTTCATGCGATTCGGAGAAGGTCGAAAAATCTTGGAATTTTGACAAAAACGTAAGGCTATAGCCCAGGGTTTTTGGCCGATTTTGGCCAAAAATTGAAAACTCTTGAAACTTTCAGGAAACCTTCCTGGGACTATAAGAAGACATTCTGCAATACATTTGCGTGATCTATCGTCATCCGTTGGTGAGATATAGCAATAAAACTATCTTACAAACTTTGAAAAGCGCGACGTTTTAATTAGACGATGAATTGTTCTAATTTCTCACCACGCGTGCCCTAAAAGTTTACAAAAACTATGGAAAACGCGTCGGAATAGTCCCAGCAACATTTCCTGAAAGTTTCATGCGATTCGGAGAAGGTCGAAAAATCTTGGAATTTTGACAAAAACGTAAGGCTATAGCCCAGGGTTTTTGGCCGATTTTGGCCAAAAATTGAAAACTCTTGAAACTTTCAGGAAACCTTCCTGGGACTATAAGAAGACATTCTGCAATACATTTGCGTGATCTATCGTCATCCGTTGGTGAGATATAGCAATAAAACTATCTTACAAACTTTGAAAAGCGCGACGTCTTAATTAGACGATGATTTGCTCTAGTTTCTCACAACGCGTGGCCTAAAAGTTTACAAAAATAATGCAAAACGCGTCGGAATAGTCCCAGCAACATTTCCTGAAAGTTTCATGCGATTCGGAGAAGGTCGAAAAATCTTGGAATTTTGACAAAAACGTAAGGCTATAGCCCAGGGTTTTTGGCCGATTTTGGCCAAAAATTGAAAACTCTTGAAACTTTCAGGAAACCTTCCTGGGACTATAAGAAGACATTCTGCAATACATTTGCGTGATCTATCGTCATCCGTTGGTGAGATATAGCAATAAAACTATCTTACAAACTTTGAAAAGCGCGACGTCTTAATTAGACGATGATTTGCTCTAGTTTCTCACAACGCGTGGCCTAAAAGTTTACAAAAATAATGCAAAACGCGTCGGAATAGTCCCAGCAACATTTCCTGAAAGTTTCATGCGATTCGGAGAAGGTCGAAAAATCTTGGAATTTTGACAAAAACGTAAGGCTATAGCCCAGGGTTTTTGGCCGATTTTGGCCAAAAATTGAAAACTCTTGAAACTTTCAGGAAACCTTCCTGGGACTATAAGAAGACATTCTGCAATACATTTGCGTGATCTATCGTCATCCGTTGGTGAGATATAGCAATAAAACTATCTTACAAACTTTGAAAAGCGTGACGTTTTAATTAGACGATTATTTGCTTTAATTTCTCACGACGCGTGGCCTAAAAGTTTACAAAAACTATGCAAAACGCGTCGGAATAATCCCAGCAACATTTCCTGAAAGTTTCACGCGATTCGGAGAAGGTCGAAAAATCTTGGAATTTTCACAAAAACGTAAGGCTATAGCCCAGGGTTTTTGGCCGATTTTGGCCAAAAATTGAAAACTCTTGAAACTTTCAGGAAACCTTCCTGGGACTATAAGAAGACATTCTGCAATACATTTGCGTGATCTATCGTCATCCGTTGGTGAGATATAGCAATAAAACTATCTTACAAACTTTGAAAAGCGCGACAATTTAATTAGACGATGAATTGCTCTAATTTCTAACCACGCGTGCCCTAAAAGTTTACAAAAACTATGCAAAACGCGTCGGAATAGTCCCAGCAACATTTCCTGAAAGTTTCATGCGATTCGGAGAAGGTCGAAAAATCTTGGAATTTTGACAAAAACGTAAGGCTATAGCCCAGGGTTTTTGGCCGATTTTGGCCAAAAATTGAAAACTCTTGAAACTTTCAGGAAACCTTCCTGGGACTATAAGAAGACATTCTGCAATACATTTGCGTGATCTATCGTCATCCGTTGGTGAGATATAGCAATAAAACTATCTTACAAACTTTGAAAAGCGCGACGTCTTAATTAGACGATGATTTGCTCTAGTTTTTCACGACGCGTGGCCTAAAAGTTTACAAAAATAATGCAAAACGCGTCGGAATAGTCCCAGCAACATTTCCTGAAAGTTTCATGCGATTCGGAGAAGGTCGAAAAATCTTGGAATTTTGACAAAAACGTAAGGCTATAGCCCAGGGTTTTTGGCCGATTTTGGCCAAAAATTGAAAACTCTTGAAACTTTCAGGAAACCTTCCTGGGACTATAAGAAGACATTCTGCAATACATTTGCGTGATCTATCGTCATCCGTTGGTGAGATATAGCAATAAAACTATCTTACAAACTTTGAAAAGCGCGACGTCTTAATTAGACGATGATTTGCTCTAGTTTCTCACGACGCGTGGCCTAAAAGTTTACAAAAATAATGCAAAACGCGTCGGAATAGTCCCAGCAACATTTCCTGAAAGTTTCATGCGATTCGGAGAAGGTCGAAAAATCTTGGAATTTTGACAAAAGCGTAAGGCTATAGCCCAGGGTTTTTGGCCGATTTTGGCCAAAAATTGAAAACTCTTGAAACTTTCAGGAAACCTTCCTGGGACTATAAGAAGACATTCTGCAATACATTTGCGTGATCTATCGTCATCCGTTGGTGAGATATAGCAATAAAACTATCTTACAAACTTTGAAAAGCGTGACGTTTTTATTAGACGATTATTTGCTCTAATTTCTCACGACGCGTGGCCTAAAAGTTTACAAAAACTATGCAAAACGCGTCGGAATAGTCCCAGCAACATTTCCTGAAAGTTTCATGCGATTCGGAGAAGGTCGAAAAATCTTGCAATTTTGACAAAAACGTAAGGCTATAGCCCAGGGTTTTTGGCCGATTTTGGCCAAAAATTGAAAACTCTTGAAACTTTCAGGAAACCTTCCTGGGACTATAAGAAGACATTCTGCAATACATTTGCGTGATCTATCGTCATCCGTTGGTGAGATATAGCAATAAAACTATCTTACAAACTTTGAAAAGCGCGACGTCTTAATTAGACGATGAATTGTTCTAATTTCTCACCACGCGTGCCCTAAAAGTTTACAAAAACTATGCAAAACGCGTCGGAATAGTCCCAGCAACATTTCCTGAAAGTTTCATGCGATTCGGAGAAGGTCGAAAAATCTTGGAATTTTGACAAAAACGTAAGGCTATAGCCCAGGGTTTTTGGCCTATTTTGGCCAAAAATTGAAAACTCTTGAAACTTTCAGGAAACCTTCCTGGGACTATAAGAAGACATTCTGCAATACATTTGCGTGATCTATCGTCATCCGTTGGTGAGATATAGCAATAAAACTATCTTACAAACTTTGAAAAGCGCGACGTCTTAATTAGACGATGATTTGCTCTAGTTTTTCACGACGCGTGGCCTAAAAGTTTACAAAAATAATGCAAAACGCGTCGGAATAGTCCCAGCAACATTTCCTGAAAGTTTCATGCGATTCGGAGAAGGTCGAAAAATCTTGGAATTTTGACAAAAACGTAAGGCTATAGCCCAGGGTTTTTGGCCTATTTTGGCCAAAAATTGAAAACTCTTGAAACTTTCAGGAAACCTTCCTGGGACTATAAGAAGACATTCTGCAATACATTTGCGTGATCTATCGTCATCCGTTGGTGAGATATAGCAATAAAACTATCTTACAAACTTTGAAAAGCGCGACGTCTTAATTAGACGATGATTTGCTCTAATTTCTCACGACGCGTGGCCTAAAAAGTTTACAAAAATAATGCAAAACGCGTCGGAATAGTCCCAGCAACATTTCCTGAAAGTTTCATGCGATTCGGAGAAGGTCGAAAAATCTTGGAATTTTGACAAAAACGTAAGGCTATAGCCCAGGGTTTTTGGCCGATTTTGGCCAAAAATTGAAAACTCTTGAAACTTTCAGGAAACCTTCCTGGGACTATAAGAAGACATTCTGCAATACATTTGCGTGATCTATCGTCATCCGTTGGTGAGATATAGCAATAAAACTATCTTACAAACTTTGAAAAGCGCGACGTTTTAATTAGACGATTATTTGCTTTAATTTCTCACGACGCGTGGCCTAAAGATTTACAAAAACTATGCAAAACGCGTCGGAATAGTCCCAGCAACATTTCCTGAAAGTTTCATGCGATTCGGAGAAGGTCGAAAAATCTTGGAATTTTGACAAAAACGTAAGGCTATAGCCCAGGGTTTTTGGCCGATTTTGGCCAAAAATTGAAAACTCTTGAAACTTTCAGGAAACCTTCCTGGGACTATAAGAAGACATTCTGCAATACATTTGCGTGATCTATCGTCATCCGTTGGTGAGATATAGCAATAAAACTATCTTACAAACTTTGAAAAGCGTGACGTTTTAATTAGACGACGGTTTGCTCTAATTTCTCACAACGCGTGGCCTAAAGATTTACAAAAACTATGCAAAACGCGTCGGAATAGTCCCAGCAACATTTCCTGAAAGTTTCATGCGATTCGGAGAAGGTCGAAAAATCTTGGAATTTTGACAAAAACGTAAGGCTATAGCCCAGGGTTTTTGGCCGATTTTGGCCAAAAATTGAAAACTCTTGAAACTTTCAGGAAACCTTCCTGGGACTATAAGAAGACATTCTGCAATACATTTGCGTGATCTATCGTCATCCGTTGGTGAGATATAGCAATAAAACTATCTTACAAACTTTGAAAAGCGTGACGTTTTAATTAGACGATGATTTGCTCTAATTTCTCACAACGCGTGGCCTAAAAAGTTTACAAAAACTATGCAAAACGCGTCGGAATAGTCCCAGCAACATGTCCTGAAAGTTTCACGCGATTCGGAGAAGGTCGAAAAATCTTGGAATTTTGACAAAAACGTAAGGCTATAGCCCAGGGTTTTTGGCCGATTTTGGCCAAAAATTGAAAACTTTTGAAACTTTCAGGAAACCTTCCTGGGACTATAAGAAGACATTCTGCAATACATTTGCGTGATCTATCGTCATCCGTTGGTGAGATATAGCAATAAAACTATCTTACAAACTTTGAAAAGCGCGACGTTTTAATTAGACGATGAATTGTTCTAATTTCTCACCACGCGTGCCCTAAAAGTTTACAAAAACTATGCAAAACGCGTCGGAATAGTCCCAGCAACATTTCCTGAAAGTTTCATGCGATTCGGAGAAGGTCGAAAAATCTTGGAATTTTGACAAAAACGTAAGGCTATAGCCCAGGGTTTTTGGCCGATTTTGGCCAAAAATTGAAAACTCTTGAAACTTTCAGGAAACCTTCCTGGGACTATAAGAAGACATTCTGCAATACATTTGCGTGATCTATCGTCATCCGTTGGTGAGATATAGCAATAAAACTATCTTACAAACTTTGAAAAGCGCGACGTTTTAATTAGACGATGAATTGTTCTAATTTCTCACCACGCGTGGCCTAAAAGTTTACAAAAACTATGCAAAACGCGTCGGAATAGTCCCAGCAACATTTCCTGAAAGTTTCATGCGATTCGGAGAATGTCGAAAAATCTTGGAATTTTGACAAAAACGTAAGGCTATAGCCCAGGGTTTTTGGCCGATTTTGGCCAAAAATTGAAAACTCTTGAAACTTTCAGGAAACCTTCCTGGGACTATAAGAAGACATTCTGCAATACATTTGCGTAATCTATCGTCATCCGTTGGTGACATATAGCAATAAAACTATCTTACAAACTTTGAAAAGCGCGACGTCTTAATTAGACGATGATTTGCTCTAGTTTCTCACGACGCGTGGCCTAAAAGTTTACAAAAATAATGCAAAACGCGTCGGAATAGTCCCAGCAACATTTCCTGAAAGTTTCATGCGATTCGGAGAAGGTCGAAAAATCTTGGAATTTTGACAAAAACGTAAGGCTATAGCCCAGGGTTTTTGGCCGATTTTGGCCAAAAATTGAAAACTCTTGAAACTTTCAGGAAACCTTCCTGGGACTATAAGAAGACATTCTGCAATACATTTGCGTGATCTATCGTCATCCGTTGGTGAGATATAGCAATAAAACTATCTTACAAACTTTGAAAAGCGCGACGTTTTAATTAGACGATGAATTGTTCTAATTTCTCTCGACGCGTGGCCTAAAAGTTTACAAAAACTATGCAAAACGCGTCGGAATAGTCCCAGCAACATTTCCTGAAAGTTTCATGCGATTCGGAGAAGGTCGAAAAATCTTGGAATTTTGACAAAAACGTAAGGCTATAGCCCAGGGTTTTTGGCCGATTTTGGCCAAAAATTGAAAACTCTTGAAACTTTCAGGAAACCTTCCTGGGACTATAAGAAGACTTTCTGCAATACATTTGCGTGATCTATCGTCATCCGTTGGTGAGATATAGCAATAAAACTATCTTACAAACTTTGAAAAGCGTGACGTTTTAATTAGACGATGATTTGCTCTAATTTCTCACGACGCGTGGCCTAAAAAGTTTACAAAAACTATGCAAAACGCGTCGGAATAGTCCCAGCAACATTTCCTGAAAGTTTCACGCGATTCGGAGAAGGTCGAAAAATCTTGGAATTTTGACAAAAACGTAAGGCTATAGCCCAGGGTTTTTGGCCGATTTTGGCCAAAAATTGAAAACTCTTGAAACTTTCAGGAAACCTTCCTGGGACTATAAGAAGACATTCTGCAATACATTTGCGTGATCTATCGTCATCCGTTGGTGAGATATAGCAATAAAACTATCTTACAAACTTTGAAAAGCGTGACGTTTTTATTAGACGATTATTTGCTCTAATTTCTCACGACGCGTGGCCTAAAAGTTTACAAAAACTATGCAAAACGCGTCGGAATAGTCCCAGCAACATTTCCTGAAAGTTTCATGCGATTCGGAGAAGGTCGAAAAATCTTGGAATTTTGACAAAAACGTAAGGCTATAGCCCAGGGTTTTTGGCCGATTTTGGCCAAAAATTGAAAACTCTTGAAACTTTCAGGAAACCTTCCTGGGACTATAAGAAGACATTCTGCACTACATTTGCGTGATCTATCGTCATCCGTTGGTGAGATATAGCAATAAAACTATCTTACAAACTTTGAAAAGCGTGACGTTTTAATTCGACGATGATTTGCTCTAATTTCTCACGACGCGTGGCCTAAAAAGTTTACAAAAACTATGCAAAACGCGTCGGAATAGTCCCAGCAACATTTCCTGAAAGTTTCACGCGATTCGGAGAAGGTCGAAAAATCTTGGAATTTTGACAAAAACGTAAGGCTATAGCCCAGGGTTTTTGGCCGATTTTGGCCAAAAATTGAAAACTCTTGAAACTTTCAGGAAACCTTCCTGAGACTATAAGAAGACATTCTGCAATACATTTGCGTGATCTATCGTCATCCGTTGGTGAGATATAGCAATAAAACTATCTTACAAACTTTGAAAAGCGCGACGTTTTAATTAGACGATGAATTGTTCTAATTTCTCACCACGCGTGCCCTAAAAGTTTACAAAAACTATGCAAAACGCGTCGGAATAGTCCCAGCAACATTTCCTGAAAGTTTCATGCGATTCGGAGAAGGTCGAAAAATCTTGGAATCTTGACAAAAACGTAAGGCTATAGCCCAGGGTTTTTGGCCGATTTTGGCCAAAAATTGAAAACTCTTGAAACTTTCAGGAAACCTTCCTGGGACTATAAGAAGACATTCTGCAATACATTTGCGTGATCTATCGTCATCCGTTGGTGAGATATAGCAATAAAACTATCTTACAAACTTTGAAAAGCGTGACGTTTTAATTCGACGATGATTTGCTCTAATTTCTCACGACGCGTGGCCTAAAAGTTTACAAAAACTATGCAAAACGCGTCGGAATAGTCCCAGCAACATTTCCTGAAAGTTTCATGCGATTCGGAGAAGGTCGAAAAATCTTGGAATTTTGACAAAAACGTAAGGCTATAGCCCAGGGTTTTTGGCCGATTTTGGCCAAAAATTGAAAACTCTTGAAACTTTCAGGAAACCTTCCTGGGACTATAAGAAGACATTCTGCAATACATTTGCGTGAACAGTAAGATTTGGGGTGAGGGTGAGTTTTTATATCTTTTCACACTTGGGGGTCTCTTAGTAAGACTTGGTGTTTTTTCGGTCACATTTGGAGTAAGGGTCAGTTTTTATGCATTTTCACCCTTGGGGGTCTTTTAGTAACTATAAGGATTTTTCCAGCAAGAAACCCTTCAAGTGTTTATGTCTTTTCACCCTTAAGGGTGTTCTGGTAACACTTGGGGTGTTTTTAGTAACATTTGGTGTGAGGGTGAATTTTTGTGCATTTTAACCCTAAGACTAACCCTAACCCGAACCCTGAATTTAACACTAACCCTAGAAGTCTTTACGTCTTCTCACCCTTGGGGGTGTTCTGGTAGCACTTGGTGTGTTTTTAGAAACATTTGGGGTGAGGGTGAATTTTTGTGCATTTTAACCCTAAGACTAGCCCTAACCCGAACCCTGAATTTAACACTAACCCTAGAGGTGTTTATGTCTTTTCACCCTTGGGGGTGTTCTGGTAACACTTGGGGTGTTTTTAGTAACATTTGGGGTTAGGGTGAATTTTTGTGCATTTTAACCCTAAGACTAACCCTAACCCGAATCCTGACTTTAACACTAACCCTAAAAGTGTTTATGTATTTTCACACCCTTTGGGGTCAATCATTCACCCTTGGGGTTCAATCATTCACCCTTGGGGTTCAATCATTCACCCTTGGAGGTCAATCATTCACCCTTGGGGGTCAATCATTCACCCTTAAGGGTCAATTATACACCCTTAAGGGTCAATCATTCACCCTTGGGGGTCAATCATTCACCCTTGGGGTTCAATCATTCACCCTTGGGGTTCAATCATTCACCCTTGGGGGTCAATCATTCACCCTTGGGGGTCAATCATTCACCCTTGGGGGTCAATCATTCACCCTTAAGGGTCAATCATTCACCCTTAAGGGTCAAGCATTCACCCTTGGGGGTCAAGCATTCACCCTTGGGGGTCAATCATTCACCCTTGGGGGTCAATCATTCACCCTTGGGGGTCAATCATTCACCCTTAAGGGTCAATCATTCACCCTTAAGGGTCAAGCATTCACCCTTAAGGGTCAAGCATTCACCCTTGGGGGTCAATCATTCACCCTTGGGGGTCAATCATTCACCCTTGGGGGTCAATTATTCACCCTTGGGGGTCAATTATTCACCCTTGGGGGTCAATCATTCACCCTTGGGGGTCAATCATTCACCCTTGGGGGTCAATCATTCACCCTTGGGGGTCAATCATTCACCCTTGGGGGTCAATCATTCACCCTTGGGGGTCAATCATTCACCCTTGGGGGTCAATCATTCACCCTTGGGGTTAGGGTTAGGCTTAGGGTTAGGGTTAGGTTAGGTTAGGGTTAGGCACCGAGTTAGGGTTAGGGTTAGGGTTAGGGTTAGGTTAGGGTTAGGGTTAGGGTTAGGGTTAGGTTAGGGTTAGGGTTAGGGTTAGGGTTAGGGTTAGGGTTAGGTTAGGGTTAGGGTTAGGGTTAGGTTAGGGTTAGGGTTAGGGTTAGGGTTAGGGTTAGGGTTAGGGTTAGGCTCCGAGTTAGGGTTAGGGTTAGGGTTAGGGTTAGGGTTAGGGTTAGGGTTAGGGTTAGGGTTAGGGTTAGGGTTAGGGTTAGGGTTAGGGTTAGGGTTAGGGTTAGGGTTAGGGTTAGGGTTAGGGTTAGGGTTAGGGTTAGGGTTAGGGTTAGGGTTAGGGTTAGGGTTAGGGTTAGGGTTAGGGTTAGGGTTAGGGTTAGGGTTAGGGTTAGGGTTAGGGTTAGGGTTAGGGTTAGGGTTAGGGTTAGGGTTAGGGTTAGGGTTAGGGTTAGGGTTAGGGTTAGGGTTAGGGTTAGGGTTAGGGTTAGGGTTAGGGTTAGGGTTAGGGTTAGGGTTAGGGTTAGGGTTAGGGTTAGGGTTAGGGTTAGGGTTAGGGTTAGGGTTAGGGTTAGGGTTAGGGTTAGGGTTAGGGTTAGGGTTAGGGTTAGGGTTAGGGTTAGGGTTAGGGTTAGGGTTAGGGTTAGGGTTAGGGTTAGGGTTAGGGTTAGGGTTAGGGTTAGGGTTAGGGTTAGGGTTAGGGTTAGGGTTAGGGTTAGGGTTAGGGTTAGGGTTAGGGTTAGGGTTAGGGTTAGGGTTAGGGTTAGGGTTAGGGTTAGGGTTAGGGTTAGGGTTAGGGTTAGGGTTAGGGTTAGGGTTAGGGTTAGGGTTAGGGTTAGGGTTAGGGTTAGGGTTAGGGTTAGGGTTAGGGTTAGGGTTAGGGTTAGGGTTAGGGTTAGGGTTAGGGTTAGGGTTAGGGTTAGGGTTAGGGTTAGGGTTAGGGTTAGGGTTAGGGTTAGGGTTAGGGTTAGGGTTAGGGTTAGGGTTAGGGTTAGGGTTAGGGTTAGGGTTAGGGTTAGGGTTAGGGTTAGGGTTAGGGTTAGGGTTAGGGTTAGGGTTAGGGTTAGGGTTAGGGTTAGGGTTAGGGTTAGGGTTAGGGTTAGGGTTAGGGTTAGGGTTAGGGTTAGGGTTAGGGTTAGGGTTAGGGTTAGGGTTAGGGTTAGGGTTAGGGTTAGGGTTAGGGTTAGGGTTAGGGTTAGGGTTAGGGTTAGGGTTAGGGTTAGGGTTAGGGTTAGGGTTAGGGTTAGGGTTAGGGTTAGGGTTAGGGTTAGGGTTAGGGTTAGGGTTAGGTTAGGGTTAGGGTTAGGGTTAGGGTTAGGGTTAGGGTTAGGGTTAGGGTTAGGGTTAGGGTTAGGGTTAGGGTTAGGGTTAGGGTTAGGGTTAGGGTTAGGGTTAGGGTTAGGGTTAGGGTTAGGGTTAGGGTTAGGGTTAGGGTTAGGGTTAGGGTTAGGGTTAGGGTTAGGGTTAGGGTTAGGGTTAGGGTTAGGGTTAGGGTTAGGGTTAGGGTTAGGGTTAGGGTTAGGGTTAGGGTTAGGGTTAGGGTTAGGGTTAGGGTTAGGGTTAGGGTTAGGGTTAGGGTTAGGGTTAGGGTTAGGGTTAGGGTTAGGGTTAGGGTTAGGGTTAGGGTTAGGGTTAGGGTTAGGGTTAGGGTTAGGGTTAGGGTTAGGGTTAGGGTTAGGGTTAGGGTTAGGGTTAGGGTTAGGGTTAGGGTTAGGGTTAGGGTTAGGGTTAGGGTTAGGTTAGGGTTAGGTTAGGGTTAGGGTTAGGGTTAGGTTAGGGTTAGGGTTAGGTTAGGGTTAGGGTTAGGGTTAGGGTTAGGGTTAGGGTTAGGGTTAGGGTTAGGGTTAGGGTTAGGGTTAGGGTTAGGGTTAGGGTTAGGGTTAGGGTTAGGGTTAGGTTAGGGTTAGGGTTAGGGTTAGGGTTAGGGTTAGGGTTAGGGTTAGGGTTAGGGTTAGGGTTAGGGTTAGGGTTAGGGTTAGGGTTAGGGTTAGGGTTAGGGTTAGGGTTAGGGTTAGGGTTAGGTTAGGGTTAGGGTTAGGGTTAGGGTTAGGGTTAGGGTTAGGGTTAGGGTTAGGGTTAGGGTTAGGGTTAGGGTTAGGGTTAGGGTTAGGGTTAGGGTTAGGGTTAGGGTTAGGGTTAGGGTTAGGGTTAGGGTTAGGGTTAGGGTTAGGGTTAGGTTAGGGTTAGGGTTAGGGTTAGGGTTAGGGTTAGGGTTAGGGTTAGGGTTAGGGTTAGGGTTAGGGTTAGGGTTAGGGTTAGGGTTAGGGTTAGGGTTAGGGTTAGGGTTAGGGTTAGGGTTAGGGTTAGGTTAGGGTTAGGGTTAGGGTTAGGGTTAGGGTTAGGGTTAGGGTTAGGGTTAGGGTTAGGGTTAGGGTTAGGGTTAGGGTTAGGGTTAGGGTTAGGGTTAGGGTTAGGGTTAGGGTTAGGGTTAGGGTTAGGGTTAGGGTTAGGGTTAGGGTTAGGGTTAGGGTTAGGGTTAGGGTTAGGGTTAGGGTTAGGGTTAGGGTTAGGGTTAGGGTTAGGGTTAGGGTTAGGGTTGGTTAGGGTTAGGGTTAGGGTTAGGGTTAGGGTTAGGGTTAGGGTTAGGTTAGGGTTAGGGTTAGGGTTAGGGTTTAGGGTTAGGGTTAGGGTTAGGGTTAGGGTTAGGTTAGGGTTAGGGTTAGGGTTAGGGTTAGGGTTAGGGTTAGGGTTAGGGTTAGGGTTAGGGTTAGGTTAGGGTTAGGGTTAGGGTTAGGGTTAGGGTTAGGGTTAGGTTAGGGTTAGGGTTAGGTTAGGTTAGGTTAGGGTTAGGGTTAGGGTTAGGGTTAGGGTTAGGGTTAGGGTTAGGGTTAGGGTTAGGGTTAGGTTAGGGTTAGGGTTAGGTTAGGGTTAGGGTTAGGTTAGGGTTAGGGTTAGGGTTAGGGTTAGGGTTAGGGTTAGGGTTAGGGTTAGGGTTAGGGTTGTAGGGTTAGGGTTAGGGTTAGGGTTAGGGTTAGGTTAGGGTTAGGGTTAGGGTTAGGTTAGGGTTAGGGTTAGGGTTAGGGTTAGGGTTAGGGTTAGGGTTAGGTTAGGGTTAGGGTTAGGTTAGGGTTAGGG